>JAJIBD010005646.1:0-127972 GCA_021461705.1 Cryptotis parvus | reverse complement strand
CACGGGCTCCCGAGCCCCGACCGGGAGCGCCCCGGCCACCCCCAGACCCGGGTCCCCGCCCAGCACCGGGGCCCCGGGAGAAGCCCGCCTTCATGGTGCAGGTGAGCACGGAGCAGCTGCTGGTGTCACTGCGGGAGGACGTGACCCGGAACCTCCTCGGGGACAAGAGGCCAAACTCCCACGAGACGGGGCCCTGGAAGGCGAGCAGAGCCCTGGAGCCCAGCAGGAGACCCCAGTCCCGGGCAACGGGAAGAAAGCCCTGAGCCTGACCGAGGACCTGAGCCCCCTGTGAACGGGCTGACCGTGCGGAGGCGGGGGAGCAGAGAGCCCTGGACCTCGAGGGAGAAGGTGGTAGAGAATGGGGGCCTGGGGTCCCCGAGAGAGAAGAGAGAGTGCTGGCGAATGGGGAGCTGGCGTCCCCAAGGAAGGAGAAACCGCTGGCGAATGGGGACCTGAGCTCCCCGAGACAGACGAGAAAGTGTTGGCGAATGGGGTGTTGACACCCCAAAGATCGAGGAGACAGTCTCCGAGAATGGGGACCTGAGACTCTCCCGGAACATGGAGAGGCCGCCAGAGACTGGGCCCTGAGAGGCCCCAGGGCCCTGGGAGGAGATGCCGGAGAATGGGGGGGCTAGCCCCCGAGACCTCACTACAGAAAGCCCCCACACCCGGCACAGCGGCCTTGGCCCAGAACAGCGCGGAGACAGCCCCTGGCCCCACTGGCCCAGCTCCCAGGAGCCGGAGTGCTGGAACCCGGGACCGAGGGGAGAGTCCCCGAGACTGGGGGGCACCGAGCCCCGGGCTGGGAGGCTGGACCTCGGGAGTGGGGGCCGAGCCCCTAGTGGGCACGGGACGGCCCCGCGGCGGCCTCGGGGCGGCGTGGGCGCAAAGGCCGGATGGGTAGACACGGAGGCCGCTGCCGCCCTGCCCCCCGGAGGGCCCCGAGGAGGCCGGAACCAGCGCTCCTGAGAGCCAAGCCGGAGGGGCTGCCCGAGGGAGAAGCCGGGTTCCCAGACAGCAGGGCCGGCGGAGACACGGCACCCAGCGGAGACGGGCCCCGCAGCCGCCCGAGGAGGAAGGGCCGGAGATGCCACGACTGTTCTTGGACTTGGGGCCCCCACAGGGGAACAGCGAACAGATCAAAGGTGAGGAGGTGATGGGGGGTGCCTCGGAGAACTGGGTGCCTGAGAAGGGGGGTGGTAACTTCCAGTCAGCCTGAGGTCACACGTCCCTGCTGCTGGGGACCCATGGCCTTTTTTGTCTCTGGCCTTGGTTCCCACCTGCCAAAGATAGACCCCAAGAATTGCCGCTAAGGGGGTGCTGTTCGCCAAAGCCCTTGCCCAGGGCCTGGCCCTAGTTCAGTACAGCGGGGGGTTGTCTGCCTCCAGATGCCCAGGAGATGCAAGGGAATGAGGGAGGCAGGCGGGAGCAGTGAGGAGGGAGTCAGACAGGTACTTCCTGTGCTAGCCACAGCCCCCTCTGCTCCAGCTAGGAACCCTTCTGTGGTGCCAGATGGGCTGCTTTGCCCTGGACCACCAGGAAAGCTTCCCCTATTTTCTGGGGTCATCACAGCTACCCTGTCCATGGCAAGGACTGGAGATAACACAGCTGGGAGGGTGCTGGCCTTGCAGGGGGCCGATGTTGGTCGTATCTGATCCCTAAGGGCAGAGCCAGGGCTGGGCCCTGAGCTCCACTGGTGTGGCCCAAAATAAGAGACTGTAGCTGGGGTTCAGGGAGCAAGGCTGTGCCCTTCAAAGCCTGTGGTGTTGGGGCCGAGTGACAGTACAGAGGGTAGGGTGTTTGCTTTGCAAGTGGCCGACCCCGTGCTCAATCCCTGGCATCCCCATGGTCTCCTGAGCTCCGCCAGTAGTAATTCCTGAGCGAAGAGCCAGGAGCAACTCCTGAGCGACTCAGGTGTGACCCAAAAAAAAAATAAATCCAAAGCCTGTCGGTGTTAGAACAACCAACACTCAGGTGCTATGGGAGTTTCCAGGCTGGGCGGCAGGAAGGTCAGATACTGGGGCTGAGGTTGACGTCACTGGGTGAACAGAGGCTGGAAAGGGTCTGTGGTTCCTTTTCAGAGTTTCAGTGTTTTTTTTTTTTTTTTTAACCCAGAAAACTCCTATTCATTCTTCAAGGCCCCACTCCATGGAGAAACCTTCATGATCTGTTTTTGGCTTTTTTGAGTCAAGCCTGATGATGTTCAGAGGGCTACTCCTGGCTCTGCACTCAGGAATCATTCCTGGCAGTGCCTGGAGGACCCATGGGACGCCAGGGATAGAACCTGGGTCAGCCGCGTGCAAGGCTAACCCCTACCCGCTGTACCAACACTCCAGCCCCAAAGCCTTCACGATTCCTAATGTCTGTACCTCCCTCTCCTGGAGACCACAGGTCCTGACAGCTCCTGAGCAGGGCTCCCTCACCTCATCACCCAGAAATGGGTGGTCAGAGAAGACGCCAATGAGGAAGTGACTTTTTATGGCATTTTTTGATGGGTCACACCTGGCAACGCTTAGGGGTTACTCCTGACTCTGCACTCAAGAATTACTCCTGGGGGGCTGGGGCGATAGCCCAGCGGGTAGGGCGTTGCCTTGCACACGGCCAGCCGGTGCCGGCCCGAGTTCGATCCCCAGCATCCCATATGGTCCCCTGAGCACCGCCAGGAATAATTCCTGAGTGCAGAGCTAGGAGAAACCCCTGAGCATGGCCGGGTGTGACCCCCAAAAAAGCAAAAAAAAAAATAGAATTACTCCTGGAGGTGCTTGGGCGACCATATCAGATAGAGGGGATTGAACCCAGGTGAGCCGCATGTAAGGCAAACAGACACTCTACCCACTGTACTGATCGCTCCAGCCCCATGACTTCTGAGAAGATCAGAAGGAGCCAAAGAAATCATAGTGGGTAGGACACCTGTCTTGCACACGGCCGATCCAGGTTTCATACCTGACATCTCATGTGGCCCCCTGAGCACTGCCAGCAGTTATCCCCTCAGTACAGAGCGGAGTCATTCCTGAGCACCGCCCAGCATGCCCTAGTCCCCCACCAAAAAGACAGTGAGGGGCTGGAGCAATAGCACAATGGCTAGGGCTTTGTCTTGCAGCGGCCGACCCAGGTCTGAGTCCTGGCATCCCAGGATTCTCCAAGCACCACCAGGAGTAATTCCTGAGTGCAGAGCCAGGAGTAACCCCCTGAGCATTGCTGGGATGACCCCAAAAAAAACATGACAGTGAGATGATCATGTGATCTGAGTGGACCATGCTGGGTTGGGCAGCAGCCTGACATGTTCCAGGGGCTGCAAGAGGTCGAAGCAGCTGACTCAGGGTGGACGGGGGGCAGGAGAGTGACCTCCTTGGTCATCTTTCTGCTTTGCCCTTTTTCTCATTCCCGCCAGCCGTCCTCAGACACACAGTTCACTTAGCACTAGGAGGAATAAGTGAGGCCTCTGTGTACTTACCAATGAAGAACCAGGCACAGAGAGGTAGTTCTGCTTGCCGGGGCCACACAGCAAGCACACAGGATTGTGCTTGGGATTCAAGGACAGGCTTCATCTGTCCTCCAGAGAGTTGCCTCCTCCTCTGCCGGCAGGCTGGGATCTGGGAGTGTTGGGAAAAGGCCTTTTCTTTTTAGGACCCAATCTTGTCTGGTGACATGGGCCAAATAGGAAATGTGCCAAGGCCAGTAACAGCCCACAGGGAGCAATTCTTTCTGAACCCCACAAATGGTGCCAGAGTCTTCCGTGTGTTTAGGATTTGGGGGTGCCACCCAGGAAGCAGGGGGTCTCTATGGCAAGGCAAATAGGAATTACATTGCCACGTAAGTAGAATTTGAGACAAGCACATGCCATTACCCACATCTGGGTTAGCCGTGTGGCCCCGGCTGACCAGACCGGTCATTAGGTGTGGGGGCTGAGAGGCAGGCAGGACTGATGGAGCAAAAGCAAATTTCAGGCAGGAGGAACCACATAAGCAAAGCCTCAGAGGTGGGAGGGAAAGGGGGCACCCAGGTGGACTTGTCCACGGGTAGAAATTCCACAAGAATTAGGCAGGGGGGCAGGAACCAAGCACAGTGGGGAGGGCATTTGCCTCGCAGGCAGCTCACCTGGTCGGATCCCCCAGCCCTACCAGGTGTGATCCCTGCACACAGAGCCAGGAGTCAGTTCTGAGGCACCATTTAGCGTGTTCATCCCTCCCCAAAATGAGGGAGGGACAGAAGGTGGAGGGGTGCCAGGGCCCTGGGGCAGCTGGGCCATGGGGCAAAACTGGTCCTTAACTGACCTGTTGGAAACTGGGGAGCTAGAGGGGGGGATGTGTCCGGGCACTGAAGTGGGGAAAGACCCCAGTGTGGCCCTTCTGTTCAGGAAGGGAAACTGGACAGTGGCTGGCACTTAACCGGAGGACAACTAGGCGGGCGGGTGGGCCTCAGTTTCCCCAGGACAGGCTCTCACCGCGTCTCTTCCCTCGCAGCCAAACTCTCCCGGCTGTCGCTGGCGCTGCCGCCGCTCACGCTCACGCCGTTCCCGGGCCCGGGCCCGCGGCGGCCTCCGTGGGAGGGCGCGGACGCCGGGGCGGCTGGCGGGGAGGCCGGCGGGGCGGGAGCGTCGGGGCCAGCGGAGGAGGACGGGGAGGACGAGGACGAGGACGAGGAGGAGGACGAGGAGGCGGCAGCGGCGGGCGCGGCGGCGGGGCCGCGGGCCCCAGGAGGGCGCGGGCAGCCCCGGTGCCCGTCGTGGTGAGCAGTGCCGACGCGGACGCGGCGCGCCCACTGCGGGGGCTGCTCAAGTCTCCGCGCGGGGCCGACAGAGTCCGAGGACAGCGAGCTGGAGAGGAAGCGCAAGATGGTCTCCTTCCACGGGGACGTGACCGTCTACCTCTTCGACCAGGTGAGGGGACGGCCTGGGGGCGACGCCGGGGGAGGAGCCTGGTGTGGGTGGGGCCCCAGGAGAGAGGCCTGAAATGGGCGGGGCCTACGGAAGGAGACGGGGTCTGGCGTGGACGAGCCCTGGAGTGATCCGGATCTGGGTGGGCGGGACCTGTGGTGGAGGCGGGGCCTGTGGGAAGGAGTTGGGTCTGGCGTGGGCGGGACCTGTGGTGGAGGCGGGGCCTGTGGGAAGGAGTTGGGTCTGGCTTGGGCGGGGCCTGCGGTGGGAGGCGGGGGCCTTATATGGGCGGGCCCCTAGAGGGCCTGGTGTGGGCGTGTCTTGAGACTTGCCTGGGGCGCAACCTTGAGGGCAGATTTATTGGTGGGAGGCCTGGGGCGATTGTCTTAGACGTTGCCGGGGCTGGACCTTCAGTGGAGCTTTAAAGGATCCAGAGTCTGGGGGCCATAGAAAGCATAGCCCGGGTAGGGCGTCTTTGCCTTGCACGCTGCTGACCTAGGTTTGATCCTCGGCGTCCCAAAGGGCCCCCAAGCATCGTCCAGAGTAACTCCTGAGTTCAGAGCCTAAACACGGCTGGGTGTGGCCCCAAAACAAACCAATGTTCCCTGAACATAGTCAGAAACAGCTGGGAGAAGCCCCAAGCTGCTCCCCACAGAGAGAAACTGGGTTCTAGGTGGATCCGCCGGAGTAATTCCTGAGTGCAGAGCGAGGAGTAACCCCTGAGCATCGCGGGGTGTGATCCGAAAAGCAAAAGATAAATAAAGGGCGAGTCTAGGCGGGGCCTAGCGGGGTGGGCCTCGGGCGTGGTCTGGGGTATTCCTGGGGCGGGGCCCCAGAGGGGGCTGTCCTGGTAGATTGCCTGGGTGCGGGACCTAGCCGGTGGGGCAGGGATAGTCAGGAACGTTCCGGAGCAGGGTGGGATCTGTGAGGTGTGGGAGAGGCCCGTGCTGGAGGCGGTACTGGAGACCGATGGACAGGCTGCTTCCCGAGATGGAATCTGGGGCTAGAAGGCGGAGCCTACAAACGCTCGGGAGGCAATGTTGAGGTTGCGGGCGGGGTCTGGTGTTAGGTGCTGGTCAAGGGGCTGGACCCAGATTGGACGAGTTACCCACCAGGCGTCAGCCTCGGGAGAGGGCTGTGATGGGACTTTTTTTTTTTTTTTTTTTGCTTTTTTGGGTCACATCCAGCAATGCTCAGGGGTTTCTCCTGGCTCTGCACTCAGGAATTACTCCTGGCGGTGCTCAGGGACCATATGGGATGCTGGGGATCGAACCCGGGCCGGCATGGGCCGGCCGTGTGCAAGGCAAACGCCCTACACGCTGGGCTATCGCTCCGGCCCCATGTGATGGGACTTATTAAATTTGGGTAGAGCCAGGTGTAAGGGCAGAGATTATGAACTTGCTTGGGGCGAACTTTTAGCTAGCCGGGTTGAGGATTGTGTTCAGAGGAACCTTATAGGAGAAATCGTACTGCATAGAGAAGGGGGGTTGGGAGGCATATCTAGATAAACCCGGACCGGTGTGAAGTCTTCAGGTGAGTGAGAGTAGAGCGAAGGCTTTGGAGGGCTAGAAGGGAGGCGTCTTAATGGGAGCGGCCCGGCGGCGCAGGAAGGGGTAGGGGGTCGGGCAGGGCCATAGGAGCAGGTAGCTCTGGTCTGGGTTTTAATGCCCGCCGAGGTGTAGGAGGTAAGTAGGGGTCTGGGAGGCGAAAATATTAATTCCGGGGCCGGAGCGATAGCCCAGTGGGTAGGGCGTTTGCCTTGCACGCGGCCGGCCCATGCCGGCCCGGGTTCGATCCCGGCATCCCATATGGTCCCCCGAGCACTTGATCACTTGATCACTTCAATCCCGTTATTCATCAATTTGCTCGAGCGGGCGCCAGTAACATTTCCATTGGACCCTATCACGTGCCAATGTAGCCCAATGGCATCTGGTTGATTCAGGAATATGAAGAGCCTCAAACCATTATTTACCTCCAAATTACCATGACTATTCTACCCACCCCTCTGAGAGAGCCCCACAAAGTAATGAGAGTATAGCGCCCGCACGGCAGAGCCTGGCAAGCTGTCCCATGCGTGTTCGATATGCCAAAACCAGTAACAAAAATGTTTATTTTCCTGACCCCGAGCACTGCCAGGAGTAATTCCTGAGTGCAGAGCCAGGAGAAACCCCTGAACATTGCTGGGTGTGACCCAAAAGAAAAAAAAAATTCCGGCGGTGTGGGAGAGGGCCCGCCCCCGCCCCCACCCCCCGCGGGGGGCCCGCGCAGAGGGGAGCGGTACTTAGTTGTGGGTGTGGCTCTGCGGGTAGGTGGGATGTGATGGCCCACCCCCTCTCTCCGTCCCTGATGTGCCTTCCAAGGAGACGCCAACCAACGAGCTGAGCGTCCAGGGCCCTCCCGAGGGGGACATGGACCCATCAACGCCCCCAGCGCCCCCCGACGCCTCCCCATCCCGCCTCCCCCGGAGATGGGTTTCCCAGCAACGACAGCGGCTTTGGTAAGGGAGGGGCGGGACCTGTTGGGCGGGATCCTCAAGGGGCGTGGCCATAGGGAGGGCCCGTCGGTGGGCGTGGTCCTGGAAGGGGCGGGTTATTTATGGGTGGGCCTTAACGAAGGGCGGGGCCTGATAGTAGGTCACGTGGGGCTGGTTCAAGGCCGGGTCTGGGCTGTTCTGAACCTCCACCGGCCCCCGCTCCTGTCCCTCCCCTCTCTCCCCTTGCTCTAGGAGGCAGTTTCAGTGGGCGGAGGATTTCCCCCTCCTCCCCCGCCAGGCCCCCGCTGTGCTTCTCCCGCTTCTCCGTCTCGCCTGCGCTGGAGACCCCGGGGCCCCCGCCCGGGCTCCCGACGCCCGACCCGCAGGTATTTGCTCCTTCCCACCGTCGCCAATTTACCCCTGTTCCCCGTTGTGTCTCTCTCCCTCTTCCGCTCCCTCTGAAGTTTCCCTGCCTCCCTCAGCGCACTCCCCGCTGAGACCCCCTCCCAGTGCGGCATTCAGCTAACACTGGATGTTCAGCCACGGTCACGCGCCCCCGGGCCTCAGTTTCCCCTGCAGGAAGGATCTTCTCAGGGTCTTGCCCGTCTTTGCTTTCTCTCTGGGCTCTGACTCCTGTCTGGTATCCGCTGGCTTCTGACCCCACCTTGGGCTGCAACATGTAAATGAGGGGCAGTCAAGGAGAGGGGGCCTAGCCCAGAGCTGGTCAGTCTGAGGCTGGCTGCCCCATGCAGGAATCATAGCTAATGCGCTCGCCCTGGGCAGACCGACGGTTCCCACCTGCTGCTGGCCTCGGGCGCGAGGTGCGTTTCCTGTGTCAGTTCGCATGACGTGGCTTCTCATCACCCCCGCAGAAGGGATCACCTCGCCTCCCTGGTTTCCCAGGCCCGCGTCGGCCCTGCCTGCAGGCAACGCTGCTCTCTGCTCCCTCCTGCTGTCCATGCAGGGAACAGCAGGCTCTGCGCGGCTCAGCCGGGCTCAGGGAGGCCTGCCAGCCCTGAGTCCTGACCCAAATTCTTCAGGGAGGCTGTTTCTGCTCTCCCTCCTCCTGCACCAGGGCTTGGCACGGCCCCTGGTCTGGCTCACTTTCCGTCTCTGTGCCTCAGTGTCCGCAGAAAGGGTATCAAGTCATGTTGAGGGGCTTGATGGTCTAATTTAGCCGGTAATGGGGTCACGGGAAGGAAATGGGGTGGAAGGATTTTACCCTCCTAACCTGGTTACAGGCCTCTATCTCCACAAGTGCGTGGTGCAAGGCTGTGTGTGGAGCCACAGAGGCTGCTGGCCACGGGATTCCAAGCCAGGCCAGGCATGGGACCCCACCCAGCGCTCTCCCATGGCCTCTGTAATCCGGCAGCGCTGTCAGAGCCACCAGGCAGGACCTGCAGAGTCTGTGACCGCAGGTCCCAGCACCCTTGAAGGAGTAGGAAAGGGAGAGTGGACGTCAGGGGCAGCGTGGACCATGGGCCCAGGCAGGACATACTTGACTCGTTTCCAGCACAGAAGAGTTTCTCAGTCCACATCTGGGACGTTTTTATTTTTATTTTTATTTTTATTTTTTCTTTTTTGGGTCACACCCGGCGGCGCTCAGGGGTTACTCCTGGCTCTGCACTCAGGAACTACTCCTGGCGGTGCTCGGGGGGACCATATGGGATGCCGGGGGATCGAACCCAGGCCGGCACAGGCCGGCCGCATGCAAGGCAAACGCCCTACCCGCTGGGCTATCGCTCCGGCCCCTGGGACGTGTTTAGAGAGGGGCACAGGCAGAGAAGGACCCGGGGTCAGCACCAGCCATGGGTGCAGGAGGGACACCCGGGGCCCCTGGGGATTGATGGGGCTAGTGGTTCGGGAGGAGGCTGAGGTGAGGGTTGGGGAGGGCTAGGACATAGGCAAAGATGGGGTGCGGTGAGGCCCAGGGTATGGGGGCAGTAGCCAGGGGATGGATGAGGCCAGGCTGCAGCGCCGCTACCAGAGGGATATTGGAGGAGCTGGGGCAGAGGACATGAGCCCCTGCCCCCAAACCCCAGACCCCAGAACCCCACTCTTGCTCAGCATCTGGTGCTGCATCCACTGGGCTGGCAGGGGCCTCCTCCCTCAGACCCTACGCTCAGCTGGGCTCCAGAGGAAACAGGCCTGGGCATCAGGTCAGTGACGTGACGGTGGCCACAGCCCAGTAGGACCAGAGCTAGCACAGCAGGGAGGACATTTGCCTTGCACGCGGCTGGCTAGGTTTCGTGCCCTGCACCGCAGATGGTCCCCAAGCACTGCCGGAGTGGTCCCTGAGTGTAGAGCCATGAGTAAGCCCGAGCACCACTGCACCGTGTGGCCCCAAAAAAGCAGAAAGTGGAAGTGGGTCGCACCCAGAGGGGCTTGGTGGTCCTGAGGGGCACCCTCTCCCCTGAACCTCGGGTTTTAGGGTCTGTCGGGCAGTTTGCTGGCCTGTTGGGGACGTCCTGGACAAGGCTGGGGGGAGCCTCTGGGCAGGAGCTTTGCCCCCATCAGCAGCCGGGGGGGGGGGGTTCAGCTCGAGGCCTGGTGCCGTGGGTTGTGTCCTGGGGGCCTGAGGGGGCCAGGCTGAGCCGCCTCCCCTCCCCTCTCCACAGGCACGTGGGCAGGAGCCCCAGCATCTTGGGGTCTGCAGAGAGGGAGAAGAAATGCGGGGACACTAAGTTACTTGGGAAGGACTTTAGGGGCGTGGGGGGTTGAGGCCAAGGTGGGGAACGCAGGAGGGTCAGAGGCTGGACACCCCCTCGCCAGGGGCTGTGGGGGGGTCACTCGAGCCGAGCCCTGAGCCTGACTGCGCTTTTTCCTCTCGTTCTCTCCCTTCCCAGGCCCCGTGGAGAACTGACTCCCCGAGGCCTCTACCCCCGCACCCCCAGAAGAGGGCTTGAGGGTAGAAACCTCTGTGGACGACGCAGCCACTGTCCCCGCCACAGACACCGCCTCCAGGGGAGGCCCCTGAGGTTGGGGCCTCCTCCTCCCCCACCATGTGCCAAATGGGAGGCCCCGGCCCCCCCACCCCCAGCTCCCCAGATGGCTCCCTGATTCCCCCGACCCCCTTGGTGCCAAATGAGGCCAGAAGCCCCTCTCAAACCCACCCCCCACTCTGGAGAACCACCTTTCTTGGAACTGAACTGAACTGAACTTTTGGGCCTGGAGCCCCTGGGGTCCAGTGGGGGGCCCTTCCTTCCTCCCGGCAACAGGCAGGGGCTGCAGCTTCGGGGGCTTGGACTCCCCTAACTTGGCGACCCCCTTTCCCCTCCCCAGCCCGGCCCCCGGGAGAGGGCCCCTGGTTCAAACCTTCACGTGGCATTTTCACATTATTTAAAAAAGACAAAAATGACTTTTTGGAGGAATGGGGGCCTGTGTGTGTTTGGGGGTGGCTGTGCCGCGGGGAGCAGTGCGGGGAGTGAGGCTGCACCACCTGTGCCCGTTTCCCATGGGAACATGGAGGAACATCGAACCCAGGCCAGCTCCTGCTTTGGGAAGTACTGCCCCGTCCAGAGCCTCCAGACGGCCCAGCGAGGTCCCGGGGTGAGAGCACAGCAGGGAGGGCTCGGACCTTGCAAATGGCTGACCTGGGCTCAATCCCTGGCACCCCAAAGGGTCTCGGAGCACCAAGAGTGATTCGTGCTGGGGCCAGAGATACAGCACAAACGGGAGGGCGTCGCCTTGCACATGGGTGACCTGGATTCAAGAGTAATTCCTGAGTGCAGAGCCAGGAGTAACCCCTGAGCATCACCAGGTGTGACCCAAAAAGCCAAAAACATTATTTTCAGAGCACAGAGCCAGGTGGAACGCCTGAGCATCACCGGTGTGACCCCAAAGCAGAAGTGAGCCACCCCTAAGAATAACACTGCCCGGCCCAGGATACCCTTCCTATGCTCTAGGTCACCCACCTCCCACCACCTTCAACTCCGCCCTCCGCCTTTTCCCTGCTTTTTGTCCCTCGGGCGCCCCCGCCCCGCCCTGCCCGCCGGTTTCCCTGCTGGCCCCACGCCTGCACCATCTCCGCTCTGCCTTCGTCTTCCCGGATTCTATTTCTATTTCTTGGTCTCCATGTTCTGCTCTGTGCTAGTGGCTCCCTGTCTTGTTTCTGTTTTTCCCCCTTCCCCAGCTTTTCCTAACCCTGGACCAATCGCTTCCCCCTCCCCACTCACGCACCACTCCAGCTGTATTATGTCTGACCTCTTGCCTTCAGCAGACACCTCGGTCCTGGTCAGTGGTGGATCTGAGCTGTGTGCAGTGGAAGGGCCAGGAGGGGCCCAGGTGCCTCTGCGGCCCGGACCTTAGAAATAACGTGGTAAGAGGGGCCGGAGCTGTAGCACAGCAGGAAGGCGCTGCCTTGCCCTGCACGCAACCCACCTGGTTCTTTCTCTGGCATCCCATATGGTTCCCTCAGCATCGTCAGGAATAATTCCTGAGTGCAGAGCCTGGAGTAAACATCGCAAAGTGTAACCCAAAAAAGCTGAAGAAAAAAGTCCATGACGAGGGCTTTGGGGTCACGTTCAGTCTGGGCGCGAAGGAGCCTGGGAGGACTCACTTGTTTTGAGGTGCTCAGGCACTCTGCGGCCAGGCCCGGTGCTGCCCAGGGACCATGTGATGCTGGAGGAGCCCGAGGCGCTGGCCTGCAAAGCCTGAGAACTGAATTCTTTCAGCTGACGGTTGGCCTCTTCCTGCTGCTTGCTTGCCTGGACACAGAGGCGGCCTGCTCCCAAGCCTGGGCATGGAGCTGGTCTGCTCCCAAAGATGCATCAATTCTCTTGGATTCACAAAGTACCTTCAGTTCTTTTACTGTTTTTCTTTGGATTTTTTGGTCACACCTACGAGGACTCCAGGCAGTGCTCAAGGGTGACCCCTGGTAGTGGTCAGGGACCCATGCAGTGCCAGGGCTGGACTGGGTTTGCTGCATGCAAGCCCTCCCTCTGGCCCCGAATGAGGGGCTTAAACCAGACAGTGTCTGTAGGGCCAGCGGTGCAGGGCCAGCTTCGGGAGACAACCTGTCTGCCTCACCACTTGCTTCTGCTGTCTTCTTGGCCATCCTCGGGTTTGTCTTCATCTCCTGTGCCCTCGGGAAGGACCCACTCATACTGGCTAAGGCAGGCATTGACGCCTCAGGGCAGCTATTCTATCTGCGCTGCTCCTGCCCCGGTCAATGCCCCTTCGGGAAGGTGCTGGGGTTGCAACCTCAACATACAGGTCTCGGGGCGGGGAACAATTCCCATCATTAGCAAGGATGGCTGGGAGAGTCCTGAGAGGGAGCTGTCACTAAAATTCCAGCTGTGGGGGAAGGGGCAAACTTGCAGGACCACCCAGGAAGTGGCTTGAACTGGGCAGTTTCAGCTTAATTTGGCCACAACCAAATTAGGAACAGACCACTTGTTTCCACCCCGTTCCCACTTGGGGGCTTCCTCAGACACTAGAACTAGGAGCCAACCTGGCTCGCCCCAGGCCCCTTCCACAACTCTCTGGAACCTTTGCCCCCTGCCCTGACCCAGGGAGGATTGTGTGCTGACTCAACTGGCTGTCCTGGACCTGGCTCCCCCGCCCCGCTCCTGCCTGTCCCCAAGGATTCCTGTCCGCTGAGAAAACGTCTACAGGACCCCAGGGAACAAGAGGGGTTGGGTATTTTTTTTCTTTCTTGCATGCAGTCGACCCACATTCAATCCTATGCCGCCCACGTGGCCCCGAGCACAGGAGTGATTACTGAGCTCCGTCCAGGTGTGCCACCATAGAAGGGGGCTGGAGCGGTAGCACAGCGGGTAGGACATTTGCCTTGCACACAGCCGTTCCAGGTTAGATCCTGGTATGAGTAATTCCTGAGTGCAGAGCCAGGAATAACCCAAGTATTGCCAGGGTTATTGGCAATTAAAAAAAAAGGCAATGGGACCAGAGTACAGCAGGTAGGGCATCTGCTTGCATGTGGTCGACTTGAATTATCTCTGGCATTCCATGTGGTGCCCTGGCACTGTCAAGTTCCAGAGTCAAATTCCGGAGTGCAGAGCCAGGAGTTATCCCTGAGCACCACCAGGTGTGACCCAAAATCAAAAAATGTGCCTTTGGGCCCCAAGGCCCACGCTCACCTGGGGTCGGACCCAGGGCTGAAGTCACAGGGCACACGCCCACCCGTCTGCCTCAGTGTCCCCCGAGAGCCAGTGAGGACTCGCATGTCGCAGGGCACACGCCACCGTCTGCCTCACTGCCCCCGAGAGCCAGTGGGGACTCGCAGGGCACACGCCCACCATCTGCCTCACTGCCCCGAGAGCCAGTGGGGACTCGCAGGGGCACACGCCCACCGTCTGCCTCACTGCCCCCGGAGCCAGTGGGGACTCGCAGGGCACACGCCCACCGTCTGCCTCACTGCCCCCGAGAGCCAGTGGGGACTCGCAGGGCACACGCCCACCGTCTGCCTCACTGCCCCGAGAGCCAGTGGGGACTCGCATGTCAGGATACAGACTATCCAGCAACATGGAGAAGGAACACTTCGAGGGCAACAGCAGCGGCTCCGCCTCACAAGCACGAGGCCCATCTGATCCCCACACTCACATGCGCCCAGCGGCCTCACACCTCCTTGTCTGGGATCCCTTAGATTGAGTGACCACCTGGTGAGCACAAATAAAGAAGTGTGACCCAGTGAGGCCCTCAGCTGAGTTGTGGGAGCAACAACACGGCCCCCTCAAGCCCTCCCCAGGACACCAACAGCCTCCTGGCATCACGTGGCCTGTGAGCACTGCTCAGCAACCCCTGGGCACTACAAGGTGTGACCCCCAAAGCCACAGGAAAGGAATAAACGCAGGGTGACCACAGAGAGAGAGAGACAAGGAGAGAGGTCCAGCTGCAGGCACAGGAGGGACTGGGGGCAGCAGGAGCAGGGTAGGGGCACCACAGACCCCACGCCAAGGACCGCGCCCTTCTGGCCACAAGCCCTGGCTCTGGTGCTGGTCAGTCCCCTGAAGGGGGCTGAGAGGCCCATGACGCCAGCCACCTCAGCACCAGCCACCTCTGCGAAATGAGGGGTACACAGGCGACCAGCGGATCAGTAATTAATAAGATACCAACAGCGTGTTAATTACAAAGATGAGAGAGGAGCTCAGGTGGTGAATTTTCCAAACGGGGAAAAAGAGGGTGTGTAGCCCTAAGCCCGGGGTCCGGCCACCCGGGAGGACAGCTCCATAATAAATAACGAAGTCGGGGTGGGGGGTCAGGGCTGCTCCTGCTTCTTCTTGACAGATATCCGCTTCTTCCGGGCTGCCAGCATCTCATAGAAGGGGTCCACGCTCACAGCGGCCCTGCGGGAGGGGAGGGGGAGGTGAGCGGGGCAGGTGTACAGATGTAGGCCACGTAGAGAGGGGCGGGCAAAGGGGCACAGGTGAGGGGGCAAGTGCAGGATGCAGGCGTGGGGCGCAGGGGGCGCAGGGCAGCCAGGCTCACTGGATGGATTTGATCCACTCCTCCTTCTCCCCCTGCGTGGGCGCCGAGATCCGGTAGACCATATGGTTCCCTTCCACCACGCGGCCATCGGCCTCGGTTTTGCAGGCCTTGATGAGCTGCCCCTTGTTGTTGGGGATGTACAGCTCAAAGCAGTTCTGGGGAGACGCAGGCAAGGGAGGAGGCAGGTGAGAAGCCAGCCTGGGCGGGGCCCACCCCCAGCACCGGGGCGCCCGAGCCGCTCACCGGTTTCCTCGGGTCATCAACCTCTCGGATGCTCAGATTCTCCAGGGGATGATCCCTCGGGGCTCCTTGTCCTGGAGCGGCGTGGGGTAGGCTCAACCTCTGCCCCTCCTCCCTCAGACCCCAGACCTCCTTCCTCAGACCCGCTATGCCCTCACCGTCGTGTACTCAAAATAGTAGAGGCAGTTGTCGGTGAGGATGAACCAGCGCCGTTTCCACGTCTTCACCCGGCCCCCTGAAAGGGAAGGGGGAGGGGGCGGGCTCAACAGGGGGCAGGGCCTCTGGGGGCACAGCGCAGCACTGGGTGCGGGGCTTGGGCCAGGAGACAGCGCGTGGGAGAAGGTAAGAAGCGGGGCTGGGCCCGGGACCAGGGCCTGTGTCAGCAGCCCCCAGCCCCGGCGGGTCCCAGGCGGGACACCCCACCCTCTGCGCAGAAGGGGCGAGGACAGCCGTGCACCTACCTCCTGGGGCGGACAGCGAGAAAGCAGGCAGGACCAGGCGGGAAGGGAAGGCAGAAGAACAAGGCCCCAAGAGCCGCAGGCGACAGAACAGGGTGGGCGAAGGAGGGATGCGAGGGGCGGGAGAGGGAGGGAGGGAGGGAGGGAGAGAAGCAGAGCAACACGCAGGGAGGGGGAGAGAAGGGAGAAAACCAGTTACATCCACAGGAGGGAACGGCCGGTCCCGCCCGCCCCGAGCCCCACCAGGCGGCCATGCGGGGGCCCCCACAGCCCAGGTCACCCCACAGAGGCCGGCCCCCTCAGCCCTGGGCATCTCCTCGGCTGTGTGACCTCAGGTCCACGTCCCGCCCTCGCTGGCCCAAGACTCACACCTCCCTGGTGCCCTGTGCTGCAAGAGGGCTGAGAACAGGGAGCGCCTCTGTGGAGGCGTCTGCACCCTACTGCTCTGCTCCCGCCACCACCCTGCCTGCCGGATGCTCATGTGGGAGGCGCAGGCGCCACTTGGCAGGGGCAGGGGTCTGCATGCAAGGCTGCGTCTGCCCTGGGCTGTAGGGCGGGACGGCGCTGGCAGGTCACCCCAGCTGCTGCCTTCTGCCCTACTCCAGCCAGGGGCCACTTTCTGGCCTCAATTCCCAGGAGCTGGAGCGACAGGACAGCAGGGAGGGTGCCCGCCTTGCATGTGGCAGATCGGGGTTCCATTCCCGGATCCCACAGGGTCGTCCGAGTCCTGCCAGGAAGCCCTGAGCACAGAGCCAGGAGTGCCATCAGGTGTGGCCCCAAACAGCTCCATTTTCTGAGACGGCGCCTCCGCCAGCTGAGCTACGCCCCCCTCCCCAGTGACGGGTCTCTGAAGCGACTTGTGGGTTCCCTTCCAGGTGCCCCCTGCACCCCTCCTCTTTGGCAGGGGCATCCCAGCCACTGGGGTGGAGACCCGAGGGGGCAAAGCCCTGAGCCTGTTTGAAGCTGGAAAATCCCCACTCCACACCCCCCCAACATCCTTGGCCGCCCCGCCAAGATCCACACAGGCTGGGCTGGGAATCCCCGGCAGTCCACACCCACTGCTCCTCCAAAGGCCAACCCCACTTGGCACCAGGCCAGAGTACCCTGGAGTCTGGAGTGGGGGCTTTCCTTCAAACAGACTCGACTTCCCTGATGGGCCCAGCCTGAGGCTACAGTGTTGCATGAACTCTGCTCAGTAGCCTAGGCTCCGGCCTCAGGGGATCTCCAAGGGGTACCTGTGTGATCTCTGCTAAGGGACCCTGGACTGGCCAGGCTAGCTGCCCAGCGCGGCCCACAGGGGACTCCTGAGCCACTGATGCCCGGTCTGGGCCGGCTCCTACCTCCAGTTCTACGACCCCCGAGCTCTAGGGTCCCCTGCCTACACCAGGCCCTCTGCTCAGAACTCACGCACGGGGCCCAAGCGATAGCCCAGCGGGTAGGGCGTTTGCCTTGCACGTGGCGGACCCGGGTTCAATCCCTGGCATCCCATATGGTCCCCTGAGCAGCGCCAGGAGTAATTACTGAGCACTGCCAGGTATGACCCCAAAAAAAAAAAAAAACAAACCTAAACTCACACAGAGGCCGGCTGGTGTGCTGAGCCCTACTTTGTGGACGTGGAAACCGAGGCCCAGAGAGGTGAGGCCACTGGCCTAAGGTCACACAGCGGATGGCGCCCCACCCTGTGCGCAGGGGCTGGGGAGCACTCACCCAGTTTCAGCAGCCAGCCCTCCCGGTCCGGGTTGAAGAAGGTGTGCGTCAGGTCGTTGCCGTCATCCTCCGGGATTTTGAAGGGCTCATTGCGAATGCTGTCATACAGGTTCTGGTGGGTGAGGGTCCCATCAGCCACTGTGGGGTCTTGGGACCCTCAGGGAGAAGGGAGTGGGGAAGCCCCGGAGAAGAGGAGTGAAGGAAGCAGTGGGGAGCAGGGAGGGGACCGGCAAGAGCCACAGTCCGAGCCAGGACAAGCTGCACAGCGCCCCCAGGCCGCAGGCGGGGCTGACCAGAGCAGCTCCTCGGGCAGGTCCCCGCCCTCGTTAATGCCCCGGTTCATGGCCACGAAGCGCTCCAGGCCCGGCTTGTCGCGAACATTGGGATTGTGGAGGCTGGTGTTGAGCATGATCACAGCGAAGGACAGCACGTAGCAGGTGTCTGCGTGGACAGGCAGTCAGGCGGGGCTGGCCGGCCGGCACTCCTGCTGGCCTGCGCCCCTAACAAACCCTGCCCCAGGGCCCTACCTGTGGACTGGAAGACCCGGGTTACACAGACAGTAGCGCTGGGCGAACGCCTCCATCATGCGATCGATTTTCTGGGCCTCCCCGCAGCCGGAAACTCCACAGGAACTGCCTGGGTGCGTGGGACAGGGGGTCGTGGGACAGGGACCAACCAGGAGGTTCTCGGTGGGCTCCTGGGGGGCGGCTCACCTCAGTGCCTGCACCAGGTTGAGGTCGGTGAACTCGTGCAGGTCCACGAAGGCATGGAGCACAGCCAAGTTCAGCTCCTCCCTGTGGGTGGCCACACACTCAGACAGCTGCCGCCTCAGGGCTCGGGCCCTCCAGCCAGGGTCCCCCCAGTACATGCTTGGGGGCTCCACTGGCAACCATCAACCTATCTAAATGCTCGTGGCCTCCGCTCCCTCCCCCTCTGGTGATCCCAGGCCAGTGCTGCCAGAGGGCCGAGGGGGGGCTGACGGGCAGGCCCCATGCGCCCCACCTCCCCGGGAAGTACCTGTACCCCAGGAGCTTCTAGCCAGCCCCCCACATCTGCCCACACAGCCCCCAAACCCCAGATGTCCCCCATCAGTCCAGGCATGCCGAGTCGCCCACACTCGACGGTGCTCAGGCCCGGGGCTGCAGGCGGACGCACCTCTCCCCCAGGTAGTCCCCGATGGCCGTCTTGTTCAGGCCCTCCCCCTTGTACAGGAAGCGGGCGATCTCCTCCGGTGTGTTCTGCAGAAGCTCGTTCTCCACCAAGAACTGGATGCCCTGGGGTGAGGCAGTGGGCGTTGGAGGGGCACAACCCACCCAGCACCCCACCCTGAGCAGGGCAGAGCCCTGGCTGGCCCACCTGCTCTGACCCAGCTCACTCTCAGGGTTCCCGAGAAAGATGTGAGGGCCCAGCCTGCAGCTGTGTGGGCCAGGGGCCTCACTCCCGTTAGATGAGGGTCTTCTGGGACTACCCTGAGGTGATGAGACCCTCCCCTGTGACTCAAGCTCATTTCAGGGACCAGGACCTGCGTCCTCGGGGTTGCCGACAGCAAGGCAGCGCAGACACTCCCCCAGGTGCCAGGCCTGGGCAGGGCCGAGAGGGCTCTGGAGATGGGCCCCAGGTGAGTGTCTCCATGAACTTTCCTCAGCTGATGCACACAAGTCGCAGCCTCGAGGAAGCCGCCGTGACTGCACCACGGGCTCCCTACTGAGGGCACTGCTAAGCCAGCCTTTGGACATGTCACTGCCCAGGTACCTTAGCAGACTGCCCTGGCAACTTTGGCGACACTGGGAGGGAATCCGGAAATAGGTGTAGAAGGGAAAAGAAGAAGCTCCCGGGGCAGCGGACAAGCAGAAGCAAAGGTCAGGGGGCTGGTGTGCTTGGCCCGCGCCCACCACAAAGGCCAATCAGTATCTGCGACCGGCTGAGGACCAAGGCCGACCTCTAAGGGAGTCTTCTGGGGGTGAGAGGGGCTGGGGCCCACCTGTCAGTGCTCTGGGCTGACCCCTAGCTCTTTGCTCAGGGCTGCGTCCCGCTGGGGGACCCCAGGAAGACTGTGGACAGCCAGCGCCTACCCTGTGCTCCTCTCTGTAACCTGCGCACTTCTAGAACCCGATCCCTCTCCGGAGCCTCCCTGGCCCAGCCCTGGGCACAAGTGGTACCTTCTTGGGGTCCATGTTGAACTTCTTCCTGCCCATTGCCATCTTCCGGTTTCGTTGCAAAAGTCTTACTGTGGCGAGGGATAGAAGGGAGAGCCATGCCTGAGCACCCCAGCGCGAGCTGGGCCCCCCAGCCCACCTATGCCCTCACCTGCCCTCATTGGCCTCGAGACCCTCCACCTCGCTCATGGCCTCGCTGAGCTCCTCGCGCAGGCGCTGGATCTCCACCAGCAGCTCCTGCTTCCCGCCGCCGGATATTCTCCAGCTCCATCCGCTCCTCGGGAGTGAGGTCCGGGGCTCTGGGAGGCCGGGCCGGGGGTGCACATGAGGTCTGGGACCTGGGGGTTGGGGCCCCGCGGGTGAAGGGGGCGCAGACCTCCGGGAAAAGAGGGGCAGGGCTCCGAGACTGGGGAGGGCCGAGTGTTGAGCTACATGGGGCAGCGCAGAAGCAGCCACATGCGGGTCCGGATTCCTCCTCTTGGGGAGGAAGCGCCGAGGACGGAGACCCGGAGCCCGGTGGCAGGGAAAAAGGCCCTGCCTGGGGAGACTGAGCTCCCGGGTTTGGAGAGGCGAGCGCCGGACGCCGGGACTTCTGGGTCCATTACTTGTCGGAGGGCGAGGCCTTGGTGTCCTGCCTCCATGCCCGGCGCCGTGGCTGGGGGCTGCGCTCTCAGTGTCGACTTCGGCTGGGCCCGCACTCCCGGGAGAAGGGAAAGTCACTGGGGCCCCCAGAGCCGGTGACAAGGGGGCGGGGCATGCAGGGCCGGGCCCGGGGCTCGCTGCGGCCGCCCAGGTTTCTCCGCACCCCGTCGGCCCCACCCCGTCGGCCCCGACGGCTCCCTCCCCGCTCCCGGACGCCACTGGGCTCGCCCGGCCCCTCCAGCGCGAATGGTTCGGTCCCGGCCGAGCCGCCGAGGCTCCATTCCGCCCCTCCCGCCGCTACCGGAAACGGGCTCGGCCCAAACAATGGCCTGGAACGCCCCGCGCCGGAAGCCGGTGCCGCGCTGCACAAAAGCCCGGCGGGCGAGGGGGCCGGGCGGCTCGGCGCGACCCGGCGCGGGCAGCGACACCTGCGGCCCGACGTTCCCGAACGGGCCGGGGAGAAGCCCCGGCGTGCCCGGTCAGCCCCACCCCTGTTCAGGCCTACCATAGACTCCGTCCTCCATGGCGGCTAGGAAGGCCCGCGGGGAGTCCGGGGCAGTGCCGCCCGTCGGGCCTGGGTCCGCGTCGGCCCGCGGGCTCGGGTGAGCCCGCTCAAACGCCCTGGGAGCCACCGCCGCCTCCTCAGCGCCAGTCCTCAGCGCTGAAAAGACTCTGCTTGCGCCTCCCAACCGCCCCGCCAGTAAGGACCGCCCCTCGTCTTGACATCGTCCAATCCATGGCGGACACTCTCGCTTACTCCGCCCCCTAAGCAAAAAGGATCGTTCCCCGGGGCCAATAGGCATCCAAAGAACACACGCAGCCCCGTGCAGCTGGAGGTGGACATCTGTGGAGCCAATCGGGGCGCGATCACGGCCCAGGGCCCCGCCTCCTTAACAAAAGAAGACACTGAGAAGGCGCGCCGGCCAATGAGAAGCTTCAGAGAAGACCCGTGATTACGCCTGCGCTGTTATTCTTCTGGGTACTGGTGCTTCTTGCACTCCCCCGCCTCCCGCCCTTCGTTGCTAGGGGCGGTACTTGGTGTCGTCGCTAGGGGCGGGGCCACGAATCCCGTCTCCCGGCCCGCCCCGTCTTCTTTGAACAGCGGGTTGCCAGGCAACTGGGAGCCGCTGGGGCGCACCTTTTTCTGCCCGGGTTCTCGGTATTGGCTCCTTGGAAGCCCAGACCCCCGCTGGGACCCCACCCCCCCACCCCGATCCACCTCGGCCTCTTCAGAGTCGAGGGGTGGTGCAACAAGAGGCTCGTTCTTTCTTACAGATGCGTTGCTCTTGGGCAGCTATCACGGAAAAGGGGACAAAGGGAGGAAAACCAAATATAGCGAATGCGCGGGTGCCGCCGTCAGCTCCTCCCTCGTTCCCTGACACGCCTCCCCCTTAGGACGTAGCCCCCTAGCTTCGCCGTCCCGCCTCTCATGCCCCTTCCCAGAGGCCTTGTCTTCTTGGCCTGACCTCACCTCGGCCCCCCATCTACCCCCCAGCTCTAAGACACGTCCCACCCTCCCAGGGAAAAGTCCACACAGACCTGGCTGTGCCAGAGAACTCAGGTGGGTCTGAGCCCCCGCCGGGCTTTGTCCTCAGTGGCCTGACCCTGTCCTGGGCAGGTGGGGACAGATTTGAGCCAGGACCTGGTTAAGCTGACAGATTAGACACCAGAGCTTCCTAATCCACGCACTGACCTTTATGAGGGACCCCAGCCCTGCCCTTCCCCAGGAAAGCCCCAGGCAGAGCCAGCTCTGCCCACCCACCCCTGCCCCCACCAAACAGAACCCCGTTACTGACCCTCTGCCCTTTGCCCTGTCTCCATAGCCCCAAGTGCACCCCCACACAGGAGCAGAGTGGGGAGTGAGTTAACTGATCTCATCCGGAGATTAGGCGGCGATGCTAAAGGCTAAAGCAGAGGTGGAGGGGGCAGGAAGAGCACACGGCAGGCTGAGGGACGGTGATGGGGCCTGTCCGCAGTCCTGGCACTGGCTTCCTCTGCGGCTGGCTCCCAGCCTGTCAGACACTTAGGTAAACTAGCAGCATGGGGGGAGGCAGGCTCAAAGCCACCCCCTGGCCCTAGGAACACTCAGAGGCACACCATCAGGACTCCAAGTGATTTAATCTGGGGAACAGACTTTCCCCTAGGGCACTCTGAATCCGTTTCTCCCGCCGGCCCAGGGAGAGATTCCGACCTTCCTGCAGGCCCACTACCCCGTGCCAGCCCTGACATCAGACGCTGGGTTCAGAGCTGGCCCCAGCAGTACCCTGCTGTGCCTTGAGGTCAAATGTCCCAGCACCAGAAGAACCCCAGAGCGGCCCCCAGCCCCCCACCAAGTCACTCTCTGTGAAGGGAGGCGGCTCCCTGGTAAGGATCTTGGAGAATTGCAAGTTCCGGTGCCCTATGTTTAGAGAGAGAGGACTGGTGATGGGATGGAGTGGCTGAGGGGCTCATGCAGTGAGCAGGGGGCTGAGCTGGGATGCAGAGCAAAGCCTCCTGGAAATGCCAAAAGTCTCCCCTGATAATTAGCTCTGGCTTAAAAAAATCTAAGCCCTTCTATCAGAACCAGGGGAAAACAGATATCTGTATTTATATATTACATATATAATACACATGTATAATATTTGTTTGTTTGTTTGTTTGTTTTTTTCCTTTTGGGTCACACCGGCAATGCTCAGGGGTTGCTCCTGGCTCTGCACTCAGGAATTACTCCTGGCTGTGCTCAGGACCATATGGGATGCCGGGATCAAACCCGGGTCAGCGCATGCAAGGCAAACGCCCTACCCACTATGCTATAGCTCCGGGCCCCACATGTATAACAGCTTTAAGAAATGGACACATGTCTCTGGCCATAAGGTTTCAAGCACTGCTTTGGGCCTCTCTCTTTCCTTGTCCAAAAATTAGCCCAGTTACCCACAGGACTGGCCCTGGGCCCTCAGCTTCTAGATCAGCCTGTGCCAAGACCTGAGTTCAGCTCCAAGGCCCACCTCTGAGTCTTTGGTGCCTTGATTCTTTTTTGGCATTATGGAACCACAAAGTCATCTAGAACTTTCAAGAGTCTCTGCTTCCTGGGCAATCTGGAAGCAGTCCTGAGACGTTAGAATTGCCGCTCTACTAAGCTCGTCCAAGTCACACAGTCCCCATTCCTTTGGACATTCTACAATGGCACTTAAAACCCTTGGATTATTTGGAAGCAGGGGTTATTTCTGTGGTAGGATGTTCTACCATCATGGTCTGGAATGATCTGAAACACACACACACAAAATCCTAACTTCTCCATCCTTCAAGACTCATTGTTTTTGGTGCATTCTTAAATTTCTGGTGCAGTTCAACTTGAAGTCCAAAATGCTGGTTCTAGAATCATCCGTGCTTACTGGTGACATCAACCTAGAATCACAGAAGTTTTACTTGGGCTTTCTGAAGCCTCAAGGCCTTTTCTTGGCATGTCATCCACAAAGATCCTTGCTTTGCTGCAATCAAGAGTGTCTCGAATACTGAAGATGTCTCATTTCTGGAGCCCGAAGGAGAACAAACATTTGTTCTTGATCCAGCTGCACCGAGAGCAACATCAGGACGGAGGAGATAGTGTGGGGCATTGGCTTGCATGTGGCCCACCGGCATCCCATCTGGCTCTCAACACCAAACAGAAATACAGAAGCAACATCATCCACAGTCTCAGATAAAGGACAACAAGCATCTGTCCTCCACTCCAGAAGTACCAACTTTCTTCCCCAGAGGAAGATGGTACCTGGTCCTGTGCCACAACCGAAGGAGCCACAGAGAAGAATCTAGAAGCACCAGTCTTTGCCTCTTGAATGGTCCAGAATGCTGAATCCCTGAACCTGTTGGGACTCAAGAATCAGACTAAGGGTGCATGGGGGGGCTCTCAGGAGGGAACACAGAATGCAGAGAAATTAAGGTCCAGTATGTCATGTCCCTGGCGGGTTTCTAGGCATGGCAGAACCTCACGGGCTGAAATGAGCCCCACCAACATTTTGTCCTTGTGTGATACCTGGTCCCAGCAAGCACCCCCATCCCCGCAGCTTGTAGTCTCCAGGAAGCTAGAAGGGGTCCCCATGGGGAGGAAAGTCACCAGCTCATGTCATGGATGCAGGCTGAGTGCCAGGGTGGGTGTGAGCACTCGGGGGCTAGCAGTCATGTCTTCTACCTCAGCCCCACCCTCCCGCTCCTCCTCCTCCTCCTCCTCCTCCTCTTCCTCCTGGCAGCAGCTCAGAGCAAGTTCATTCTCGTAACAAAATGCAGCCAGCGAGCCTGGGAAGCTGCACTTGGGGCTGGGGGTTGCCTGCTCTGCCCGTTCGTCCAACTCCTTGGCGCTACACACGGGGTCCCTGGCACCTCGTGACGTGCGATGGAAGTGCCGGTAGTCCACCTCGTACTGAGAGCCGCTGGAAAAGGACTGGCTCGAGCGGTGTCCCCACAGCAGTTCGCCCCGGGAGGTAGGAGGAGCGACACTGCGTGGTCATGGCCGTGGCCTCCACCATCCCCTCCAGAATCACCACCAGCTCGAAGTCGGCCCGAGCCAGCTCAGCGCGACCCAGTTCGTAGAGTGGACTGGCCGCATCGATCTCATGTACGATGGTGATGGGTGACACGAGGAAGATGCGGTCGGTGCCCCCCGTCGAAGCCCACGTCCACGTCCTGGTGGTCCAGGGGGATGTACTCGCCCCTCTGGGGTCACCCGAGGCTGTAGTGAAAGGGGACAGACCAGATAAACAGCAGGGAACAGTTGTAAATGGAAAGATAGAGGTGATGCGAGAAGAGAATGGAGAAGGAAAAAAGAGCAAGGCTGAGCAATAGCCCAGCGGGTAAGGCATTTGCCTTGCACGCAGCCGGCCTGTGCTGGCCGGGTTCGATCCCTGGCATTCCATATGGTCCCCGAGCACTGCCAGGAGTAATTCCTGAGTGCAGAGCCAGTAGTAACCCTTGAACATTGCCGGGTGTGACCCAAAAAGCAAAAAAAAAAAAAAAAGAAGAGCAAGGGGCCAGAGTGATAGTACAGCAGGTAGGGCACATGCCTTGCATGTGGCTGACTGGGTTTGATTCCCAGCATCCCACATGGTCCCCCAAGCACTGCCGGGAGTAATAGTGTGCAGAGTCAGGAGTAACCCCTGAACAATGTCAGATGTCACCCAAAAGGAAAAAAAAGTTTTGTTCAGTAGAACAAGGAATTGGGGACAAGGTGATAGACCGCGGGTAGGTGCTTGCCTTGCACACAGTTGATCTGGGTTTGAGCCCCAGCATTTGATATGGCCCCCAAGCCCACTAGGAGTAATCCCTGAGTGCAGAGCCAGGAGTAACCCCTGAACCTTGCAGGTGTGACTCAAAAATGCCAAGACAGGTAGATAGATAGAGACAGAGACAGAGACAGAGAGACAGAGACAGAGACAGAAAGAGCGGAGCAGGGAGCCAGAGAGAGACTAAGAGAGACAGTCAGAGAATGACACAGAGAACGTCCCAGAGAAGGGTGCAGGGAGAAATCAGAGGGGGCAGGTGGAGCGACAGGACAGCTGGTTAGGTGTTTACCTTGCAAGCAGCCTACCCAGGCTCCATCCCCTATATAGTCTCCAGAGTCTGTCCGAAATGATCTTTGAGGTGTGGCCCAAAAAAGCAAAAGTTAAATTAGAGGGGTAAGAAGATGGGAAAGCAGGAGAAAGAACAATGACAGAAAACACAGAAACCAGACCCAAGACAAAAGTGATTTTCTTGGGGGAGGAAGCCTGTACCCACAGTGCTCAGGGCCCACTTATTTTGTGGGGGGAGCCATTTTGGTTCACACTGGCAATGCTCAGGGGTTACTCCTGGCTCTGCACTCAGGGATTACTCCTGGTGCTCAGGAAACCATATGGGATTCCGGGATCAAACTGGGTCAGCAGCATGCAAGGCAAATGCCCTACGATTGTGCACCACAGTATACTATGCAATCACAGTTCTAAGGCAGCACCAAGGCTCCTTGCTCGGGTACATGAAGGAGCTGCTGCTCTCCCAGGAGCCAAGAATTGTGGGTGTCACATTGAGGTTTTCTAGGCTCTGTTTGGTTTGGGGTTCAAACCCTGTAGCGCTCAGTGCTAACGGGCTGTGTGCTCAGGGATCAATCCCAGTGATGGCTGGGGGCTGTATGAGGTGCTGGGATCACGCCCAGGTCTGCTGAGTGCAAGGCAAGCACTTGCTTTCTGCTCCAGCACTCCTGACCCGGTTTTATCTGCCAGGGAGTGAAAGTACTGTTTAGCTTTGTTTTGTGTGAAGCTACAATTCAGGCGCGTACTGCCCCATGTACGCCCGCCCCCACAACCCACTGACATGGGGATGAAGAGCAGGATCCACAGGAAACTGAGTTCCTAGCTTCCTTGGTACTGCCACACCTGTCCTGCGCCTACATCTCCCACAATCCCATAGGCCGCCAAGGTACTAGCCTGTCAGCACATTCTGCCCGCCGCCACTGCACAACAGGAATCCTAAATCTGGACCCTGCTCGCCACCATCTACAAAAACTCCATCAGGAGACCGGAGAGATGGCACAGCGGGAGGGCGTTTGCCCTACATGCACTTGACCTTGATTTGATCTCCGGCATCCCATAAGGTCCCCAGAGCCCTGCCAGGAGTGATTTCCCGAGTGCAGAGCCAGGAGTAAGCCCTGAGCATCGTCTGCCGTGGCTCAAAAACAAAAAGAAAATAAAAAACCATCATGGAGCAGAGCTATAGTCCAGCGGGTAGGACGTGGGAAGCGCAGCACCCGCAGGGAAGGACCCCCGAGCACTGCCGGGAGTCACCTGGGCACCTGACTCGTTCTCAAAACCAACTCTCTCATCACCTTAGAGCCCGTCCATCTAGGGACTTTCCCCTGCCCTCAAAGCCTTCTGGCAATGGTAGCTCGGGAGTGGGCCCCTCTTGGGTCCAGAGCGCCCACAACCCCACAGGACGCCCATCCTCAAGCTTTCCCTCTCCAAGCTGCAGGGAGCTTGGGTCCCTTAACTCTCCTGGTTCACATCTCCTGCACCTGCGCTGGGCGCCGGTCAGCCCCGCGGTCCCGGGGCGGGGGCCATGCTGGGGACTGCCACCCTGTCCAGCGCCCCAACCGCAGGCCTCCCACTCCCAGCACCCGGGCCCTACCTGCAGCAGCTGGGCACGCACGTGGGCTTCCACCAGGTGGCTGCGCCTCAGGTTGCCCACGCGCCACATGAGGCAGAGGCGGTGGTCGCGCAGCGCCACCACGGCGTTCTCGCTGAACACCAGGGTCTCATTGCGCTTCTTGGGCTTGGCCATCTTGGCCATGACGGCGCCCACGACGAAAGCATCCAGCACGCAGCCGGCAATGCACTGCAGCACCACGGCGGCCACGGCGGCCGGGCACTCCTCGGTGACGCTGCGCACGCCGTAGCCGATGGACGTCTGCGTCTCCAGCGCGAAGAGGAAGGCGGCCAGGAAGCTGGCCACCTGCGAGAAGCAGGGCGCGGGCGGCGGCGGCGCGGCCAGGTCGCCGTGCAGCGACGCGATGAGCCAGAAGGCCAGGCCGAAGAGCAGCCAGGAGGCCAGGAAGGAGCAGGAGAAGAGCAGGCACATCCAGCGCCAGCGCACGTCCACGCACGTGGTGAACAGGTCGCTCAGGTAGCGCGCGCCCTGGCCGCCCAGGTTCACAAAGCGCACGTTGCAGTGTCCGTCCTTCTTAACGAAGCGCCCACGCCGGCGCCCTGCGGCCTCCGACGGGCCCGGGTCCACCCGTTGCGGCACAGCCCCGACCCGGCCGTCGCCTCCTCATCGACCCCTCGGCTCTCTCCCGACTCCAGGGCGCCGCTCAGGCGGCGTAAGGCTCTGGCCAGGCCCATTGGGCGGCGGCGCCCCCTTCTTGCAGCCTAGTAGGGGGCGAATGCCCTGAATCTGCAGGGACACGACGTGGAAAGCAGCGTCAGGGGCTCCAGGCGTGCCCTGTGAGCGCCCCCCGCAAGCTCAGCTAAGTGGGTCTAAAACTCTTTTAAGGGGCAGGAGCGATAGCACAGCGGGTAGGCGTTTGCCTTGCATTTGGCCGACCGGGGTTCGATTCTCGGCATCCCATATGGTCCCCCGAGCACCGCCAGGAGTAATTCCTGAGTGCAGAGCCAGGAGTAAGCCCTGAGCATTGCCGGGTGTGACCCAAAAATAAAAAAAAAAAAAGAAGAAAAAGAAAACTCTTTTGAGGGGCAGGAGCGATAGCACAGCAGGTAGGACGTTTGCCTTGCACTCGGCCCATCCAGGTTCGATCCCCGACATCCCATATGAACCCCTGAGCACCGCCAGGAGTAATTCCTGAGTGTAGAGCAAGGAGTAACCCCTGAGCATTGCTGGGTGTGACCCAAAAATTGAAAAAAAAAAAAAAAAGCCATCTCGAGGGGCCAGAGAGATAGTAGAGTGGGTGGGGCGCTTGCCTTGCCGAGGTTCCGTTCCCCAGAATACTGCAGGAGCCGAGCAGTGATAGCTCAGTTCTCTTGAAAGAACAATTCAGGGCAGGGGTGGGCACTTCCCCTGCACGCGGATGACATGGGGTCGATCCCCGCACGCCATAGGGTCCCTGCGGCGGTGCTCAGGGCTGCCCCCTTGCCCTGTACCTAAGGATCACTCCTGGTGGTGCTTGGACTACGTACTGCAGGATCAAACCCTGGTCGTCTCTGCTTGCAAGGCAAGTTTCCCACCCCTGCACGATTTCTCTGGCTCTCAGCTGTGGTTCAGAAGCAGGCTTGGGGGTCAGAGAGATCATGCAGATAAGGCAGTGTCTCACATACAGCCAACCCTGGTTCGACCCCCACCACCCCGTACACCCCACCACCCTGAGCACTGCTGAGGGTGCTGGAAATCGATACAGGTCCACCTCGTGCAAGGCAAGGTCAATACCCACTATTGTCACTGTGGTGATATTTGGGTAAATTATTTGTATTTTGGGGGGCCACACCTGGCAATCCTGATTCTGCACACAGGAATCACTACAATTCTGGCAGTGTTTATTATGGATGCCCAGGATTGAATCTGGCTAGGCTATGTGCAAGGCAAGAACCCTACCCACTGTACTCTCTGAGCCTGCGTAATTTTTTTTCTTTTGTTTGCATTACACACAATGATGCTCTAGGGATTACTCCTGGCTGTGCTCAGGGGTCCATATGGGACACTGGGGATCGAATCCAGGTTGGCCTGCGTGCAAGACAAAGGCCCTGCTATCACTCCAGCCCCAGTGAGTAAATTCATTTAAAATCAAATAGCTGGGGGTCGGTATGATAGCCCAGCGGTAGGGCGTTGCCTTGCACGTGGCGGCCTGTACCAGCCCGGGTTCGATCCCCGGCATCCCATATGGTCCCCCGAGCACCGCCAGGAGTAATTCCTGAGTGCAGAGCCAGAAGTAACCCCTGAGCATTGCTGGGTGTGACCCAAAAAAGCAAAAATAAATAAATAAATAAATAAAAATAAAATAAAATAGCTGGGTTAAAAAGCACAAGAGACGGGGCCGGAGTGATAGTCCAGTGGGTAGGGCATTTGCCTTGCACACGGTTGGCTCATGCCGGCCCGGGTTCGATCCCTGGCATCCCCTAGGGTCCCCTGAGCACCCCTAGGGTCCCCCGAGCACCGCCCCTGAGCACTCTGATTCCTGAGTGCAGAGCCAGGAGAAACCTCTGAGCATTGCCGGGTGTTACCCAAAAAAGCAAAAAATAAAAAATAAATTTAAAAAAGCACAAGAAACAACAGGGGGAAAGAGAGCTATATATAAGCATCAGAGTTCAAACCTTTGATGCTTCCAAGACACGATAACCCACAACTGAAGCAATGTATCTGCAAACCATGAACTTAAGAAGAGTACTGAGGCCATAGAGAGAGCACAGGGGGTGTGTTTGAACCTTTTTTTTTCTTTTTTGTCACACCCGGCAATGCTCAGCATCCCATATAGTCCCCCGAGCACTGCCAGGAGTAATTCCTGAGTGCAGAGCCAAGATAAAACCTTGAGCATTTCCGGGTGTGACCCAAAAAGCAAAATAATAATAATAATAAAACAAATAAAAATAAAAAATTAAATAAATGGGCGAGCAACAGCACAATGGGCAGGGTGTTTGCCTTGCACCAGCTGACCCAGGTTCAATCCCCAGCATCCCATATGCCCCCAGCACCGCCAGGAGTAATTCCTGAGTGAAGAGCCAGGAGTAACCCCTTAGCACCAGCAGGTGTGACCCCAAAAAAACTTTTTTTTTTTTTTTTGCTTTTTTGGGTCACACCCGGCAATGCTCAGGGGTTACTCCTGGCTCTTCACTCAGAAATCACTCCTGGCAGTGCTTGGGGGACCATATGGGATGCCGGGATCGAACCCGGCCGGCACAGGCCGGCCGCGTGCAAGGCAAACGCCCTACCCGCTGGGCTATCGCTCCGGCCCCTGACCCCCAAAAACTTAAAGATCTACTTACTGGGCAGGGAAAATGAGCTCAAGGGGTCAAGCACGTGCTTTCACTGGGTTTGTCCCAAAGCACTTTCCTCTAAAGCTCTTATTTATTTCAGTTGTGGGGGCACCCCTGGCTTACTCAGGGGCTGCTCCCAGCTGTTAGGTTGCTCCTGGGATCACAGGTGCTGGGGCTTGAACTGGGGTTCTCACATGCTAAGATGTAGAAATAGCTCCAGCATCCAGTGAACACACAGATGCTCAGACTCATTTCCCACCAGAATCCCCAAGCCACACCCACTTTGGTTTTGCTCTCTGGGTCACATCTGGCAATGTTTAGGGGTTACCCCTGGTTTTGCACTCATGAATTACTCTTGGCGGTGCTTGGGAACCATATGGGGTGCCGGGATTGACCCTGGGCTGGCCAGTGCAAGGCAAACGCCCTCCTGCTGGACTATCGGCTCCGCCCAACCTGCTCTGGATGACAGCAACTGGTGCAAGAATTTCATTAATGACCAAATGATGGTTGGTGCAGTTGGCAAACCCTGTGGCATCCCCTCCTACATGACACACTTACCACGTGGGTCCATGGGTCCAAGAGAAACGCAATCCAACGCCTCGGATTGCACAGCAGCCGGAAGATGGAAAGTAGTAAAGTACCAGCGCTAGTCAAGTCCCAGGGTGGGGAGACAGGCCTCCTCGGCAGCCCAAGGAAATGTTGTGGGCTAGACACAACGCCATGGGGTAACAGACAGGAAGTGCACCCCCAACACACACGGAAATGCCCCTCCATGCACACAGGGAATGCACGTATCCCCCAGACACGCATAGGCCAACCCAGAAATGCAGCAGGTACAAGGCTGGTGGTGCCTAAGACGGAACTGGTGGCCCTGCACTTTCTCATTGGTGATGAGAACGCCCTGGAATTCAACGTAGGTGAAGGTGTATGACTCTGAAGGTGTTGGGGACTGTGGGACCGCAGAACTGATGTGCAGTTTAGTGTGTGGCTAGTACTTGTCCAATTATAAGCACACACCTGAGAGGCCATGACAGTAACAGCGGGAGGGCGCTTCCCTGGCATCCCATACGATCCTCCAAGCTTTGCCAAGAGTACCCCCTGATCATTGCCTGGTGTACCCCCCACCCCCAACAAATAAGTAACAAACAGACCTGAACCCAGGCTTGGAGTTAAGGCATCTCCCAGGCTCTAGCCTGGGCACCACTCCAGAGCCCTGAGTTGTGAGCCCGCAGTTCAACCCTGGCTAGTCCAGCCTGACCTTCAGATCTGGGGCATTCTGAGCTGGAGCTTTTTTTTTTGGGGGTGTTTTTGGGCCACTCCTGGCAATGTTCAGGGGTTACTCCTGGATCTGAACTCAGGAATTACTCCCAGCCATGCTCAGAGGGCCAAGTGGGATGCCAGTGATCAAACCCGGGTTGGCCATGTGCAAGGCAAAACACCGTCCCCAGTGTGCTAAAGCTCCGCCCTTGAGCTGGGGCTTTAACTCTGCTGGGACACCAACTTCTCTGGAAGCGGCATTTGCCCATTTGGGACTCGAGCCCAGTGAGATGAAGCTGAGCTCGCCCCATCCTAACCGTGGGGCCTCGGCTTCCTCCCTCCTAGGGGCATGGAGGGGGTTTGGCAGCCCCGAGCTGCTGTGTGTGCGGGGGACTGGGATGTCTGTCAGGAGGGGCCCAGCATGTGCACACTGCGTGGCCTGCTGGTGCCGGCAGTGTCGCTCACGCCATCTATGACCCCGCAGCAAGCCAGGCCCTAAGATCTTGCCAGCCTTCTTGGCAGGACCGGGCACTCCAGGACCTAGTGACGCCACATGCAGCAAGGACAGATACCCCCACCCCCAGCTTTGCACCTGTCTGGGACCACTCCTCCAGGCCTGCCACTTGGGACCCCCCAGGACGAATGGCTGAAGTTCCGGACAGAGATGTGACCAGAATCCACGATGGACCCCAACTTTGCCCCTTCGCTGCATTCCTCCTACTCTGGAAGTTAGAGGTCATTTGTCCACAAAGGAGAAACTGAAGGGTCCAGAGCAAGAGTGTAGTGTATAGGGCGCTAGTCTTGCATGGAGCCAACCCGAGTTTGATCCCCAGCATCCTGTTTGGTCCCCCAAGCCAAGAGTGATGCCTTAGTGCACAGCCAGGAGCAAGCCCTGAGGAAGGAGCCTAAGAATGCAGGCTGAGTGCCGCCTCCACAACCCCCATGCATGTGGTCCTCAGGAGCCTGGCCCCGAGATGGGCAGGGGCAGTGGAAGACTCTGCAAAGCCAAATGCCCCCACCCCGAACGCCCAAACACCTACCCTCGGCTGGTAACGCCCAAACACCTACCCTCAGCTGGTGAGTCTGGCGCCCTGCCCGGGAAGCGGGTATCAGCAGCCCCCCACCAACACCTGACCCCAGCTCTCACCTTGACTGTTCAGGAGGGGACGTGATCATCACCCTGAATCACAAACAGGGAGTGGGCTGAGACCCCGCCCCACTGCACCTTGCACCGCAGACTTGGGGCTCCCCTCCAGGGGTCCTGTGCCCCTCCAGCATGGCCTGGCTTGCAGGGGGCAAACAGCCTGGGGCTCAGTGCCCCCCCCCCTGACCTGCCAGGAAGAGCAGCTTAACGTTTCCATATAAAGGCGAGTGGGGCTTAGGGGACCCGTGTCAATGTCACCACTAATCTGCAGCCTGGAAGCCCCGCCCCCAAGCACCCCTTTCTCCCAAGACTCCCCGACACCTCAAGGTTCCCTCTACTCCCCATGCACCAATGGGGGTCGGGGCAGACTGTGAGCAAAGGAGCAGGCAAAGGAAGGAGGAAACAGGCCGACGGGAAGGAGGGATGAGACCCTTCCACAGGCGGAGATGGAGCAGGGAGTGGGGCAGAAATGGACCAGCTTGGAGGTGGGGGCTGGGGCCCAGCTGTCAGGAGCTCCCCATCCCACCACCCCCAGTCCCTGCAGAGGGACACATACCTGCTGTGCTGGCCTGCCCCCATGCCGTCAGTCACTGTGTCCCCTGGCCTGGCAACCCCTGCACACAGCGAGGCGGATCAGAGCTGGGCGCGGGGGGGGAGGCGGGGGGCTGACCACGCTGCACTGGGGAGCCGGGGAGGGCTGCCAGGCTGGGCGCTGGGCCCGCCCAAGGAGGCTGCAGGAGCTGGCAGCGGAGTGGGGAGGGTGGCTGGGATGGGGACAGCCACCAGGGAGCTGAAGGGAAGGCGGCAGTGGACGGGACTCCCTGGGCATGGGGCAGAGGGACCCGGGCACTGTGGCGAGTCCCAGTGGGAAAGCAGGAGCTGGAGGCCGCATGTGCCAGAAAGAATCACACTCTGGGCCTCTCCCCACTTTACTAGCAGGAACCCCAACATTTCTCCCTGGAGGGCACCTGCCCTCAAAATAGGCAAGGGGACGGACTCCAAGCATGTGGGCCTGTCCGCCAGGATGTAAGACCAGGAGCCCTTGCTGGAGGGGTGGTTCAGCTGCTGAAGGCACCTCGAGTGTCTGGGGAGTGAGTGGCCATGGACAGTGCCAAGGGTCACACCAGGCCCACCTAGCCCCGACCGGCACTTGGCAGGTCTGGGGGCGGAGGCCGCTGGAGGTCAGCAGGTGAGCACAGCGCCTTCATAGGAGCATGGCAGAGCTCAGTTGAGTGGCTGCAAGGGGCCACCAGATAGGCCCGAGGGACAGAGACGTGAGCAGAGCTGGACCCTGTGATGAGGTGGTCACTGATCAGCCCAGGCCTCAGAGCGTCTGTCCAAGTGCTCTGGGTCCTTGCCCAGGGGGCGGCCACGGGGTCTGGACATGACCACGGTTCCCAGGGAGCCCGCAGGCTGCATCAGACACTGATGGTGCGGAAGACGGTGAAGCCGGACAGTGCGGTGCTGACCAGCACCCCAGGGCACTGTGGGTGCCAGTGCAGCTCCTTGAGGTCTGTCTCGCCCTGGTGCACGAAGAGCAGCTGCTGGGGCAGCTCGGCCAGGCCCGGCTCAGTCTCGGTGTCGCCCGCCTCCGTGTCGCGCTCAACTGCCAAGTCCCACTGCGTGATCTGGTTGTCTGCTCCGGAGGCAGCGAACACCCCGCTGTCCTGGGGGTGCCATTCCACCGAAGTCACTGGGGCCACATGCTGCTTGAAGGTGGCCACTGGGGAGCCGGACTACAGGGAAGAAAGCAGTCAGGGGCTCGGGATGCCAGACTGACTCCCCAGGCCTCCCCAGGTTCATTCAGGCTCTCCCTCATAATCTCCCACCAGCAGGGGTGGGGCGGGTGGCAGGGGAGGGAGAGAGAGGGAGAGAGAGGAGAGAGAGGGAGAGAGAGGGAGAGAGGGAGAGAGAGAGAGAGAGAGAGAGGGAGAGAGAGAGAGAGAGAGAGAGAGAGAGAGAGAGAGAGAGAGAGAGAGAGAGAGAGAGAGAGAGAGACTGGGGATCGAACCCAAGTTGTCACATGTGAGGCCAGTGCTCTGACCTTGAACCCAGGTGCTAAATTCAGATTTGCTGAGGGAGACAGTGGGGAGGAGCAGTTAGGAATGAAGGCAGAAAAGCACCCCCCAGTTCAATGGCAAATTCTCTCTGCCCAAAGGTGGGCTCCCTGCCCCTAACACTCGGGGTTTGCTCTCCCGGGAAGGACATGGGGCTCTTCCAAGTGTCCTTCAAAGTTTCTTTCTTTCTCTTTCTTGCCCCCCGCCCCCGCCTCTTTCTCTTTCCTGGCAATGCTCAGGGGGTTACTCCTGGCTCTCACTCAAGAATTATGCCTAATGGTCTTGCAGGACCATGTGGGATGCCGGGATTGAGCCTGGATTTGCCACGCTCAACACAAGCACCTTTCCTGCTCTGGCCCCAAATAACACTTCTCGAATGCCCAAGATTCTCTGAGTGTCTGTCTGAGACCGGGATGGACAGTCACCTGAGCAGCTGTGATTCCCCTGCAGATTCTACAGCGACCCAAAGCGGGAGAGGCCAGACTGCCGGCTCCAGGGTACCTTGTCCGAGTCCAAATGCTACTGGGAACCTGAGTCTAGCTGGGGAAGCGAACCCCTGGGGGCCATTGCCTGGATACACTCCCCTCGCTGGACCCTAGGGCTGGGATCCACTTCCAGAAGCCCCCCCAACCTCTTTTCTATAGACCCCATCAAGTTCCCGTTTGGGGGCCACAAACAGGTGCTGGGGATCACTGGCAGGGCTCGGGGGACCCTACAGGCGCCAGAGATAAAACCCAGGTTGGCCATGTACAAGGCAAGTGCCCTCCAGCTGTCCTACCTCACTAAGCTTTTAAGGGGCCCCAAGACTCTTTAAATTGGAAGAAGAAAGAAACCGTAATGCAGGTCCAGACTCAGATGACCAGAAGCTGCGATTGTCCCTGCCTGGCCCCACTGGCTCTGCAGTCCACCCCTGCAGGGCGGTTCTGTCTAATCTCCTCTCGTCCTTCCTGTGCCTCAGTTTCTCCTTATCCTGCGAGCTGGGCTGCATCTCTGCTAGGAGCCACTGGAAGAAAAAATACAATTCCCAGAAGCCCAGGAGACCCCGGGTAGCCATCGCTGACCCTGCCTGTCCAACCCCTGGGCCTCATCAACTCTGGCTGGGGGCGAATGAGCCCTGAACCTTCCTCTGGCTGAGCCTCAGTTTCTTCACTGGTATCAGGAGGGCAGTTAAGCCCAGTGCCTGGGGCCAGGAGAGTACCTTGAACTGACGCAGGTCCCACACCTTGAGGGCACCGTCGCCCCCACCGCTGAGCAGGAAGGGCTCCCTGCGGCTCCAGTTGATGACGTTGACGTCGCCATCGCGGCGCGTGGCGGTGGTGAGCATGCAGGCCTTGCTGGGTGCCGCGGATGTCCCAGATGCGGATGGAGGCATCGGCAGAGCAGGAAGAGAACACCTGGAATGGTGGAGGGCAGGAGCATTGAGGGGGCCATGCCCAGGATGGGGCTCAGGAGCACTGAGGGGGCCATCCCCAGAGTACTGGGGGGTGTAGGCTCCTGCCTTCTTGGGCCACTCCCCCATCCTGCCCTTAGCATGCCCTCACCGTGTCCTCTGTCGGGGACCACTGCAGGTCCTCCACGGAGCGCGTGTGGCCGGCGAATGGCCGCTGGTCCACGTGCCAGGAGCCCCGGCCAGTAGGTGTCCAGAGGTGGATGTTCTTCTGGCAGTCCCCCGTCAGCAGGCGCCCTAGGCCAGGGGTTGGGGAACACGTCGTCCCTGAACCCCAGCAGCCCCCTCCCTGCCCTGGGTGCCTCCTCCCAGCCACACAGGTAGCCCAGAGGCTCACCAGGCACCCGGGGGACCAGTCCAGGGCAAAGCCCTCAGCCATGTGGCCAGCAAAGGTGAAGACAGGCTTTGTACGGGCCTGCTCTTCCCGCAGGAAGGAGGCCATGGACTGGGCATCGCCTACTGCCCGCAGCAGCCGCCTCAGCGCGAACACCTCCACCTGGCCTTTCTCTGACCACACCGCTGCCACCGGCTCCCTCGCCCAGACTCGAGACCTGCAGTGAACAGGGGGAAAAAGGGTGCTCACGTGGTGGAGGGGCATGCATCCCCCATGGCCAGAAGGACAAGCAGACCCCAAACCTCTGGTTTAAGAGCCCCAGCCCCGAGAGCAGCTGGTCCTGGGGAGTGAGGAAGGCCAGGGGCCATACCCTGTGGCTGACTCAGGGCTCGGGCCCAAGCCAGGACCTTCCCTCTGCAAACGCTCAACTCCCCAAGTCTCCGGGAGGCACCGCAGGCCTACGACCAACCAAATGCCACGGGGCTAAAGGCCAAAGCCTCGTTCCCACCGCTGACGGCACCCATCCCGCCCCGCAGAGCCACCTCAGGAACAGGGCTTGGCTCCTCTTCCCTTACACCCACTCAGCGCAGGCTACACTGAAAATGCGCCACTTCCTGGGGATGGAGCATGTGGCCGACCCAGGTTCGATCCCCAGCATCCCACAAGGTCCCTGAGCACCGCCAGGGATTACGGTTGCATCCCACACAGGCCAGCTGTCCTACCCGCACGTCCCTGGGCAGCAGCTGCAGGGATGCCCTCGGCAGCCGGTCAGATCCCCCCACCCTGTGTCCAGGCTTCCCTCAAGCAAAGACAATTCCTTCCAACAGCCTTCAAGGTCCCAAATCACCCTCTCCTCTGTGCCCACCCTCAAGTCCCATCTATTCTGCTCTAGACACTCCAGAACTGCCTCAGACAAGCTCAGTTTGCTGTGAGGGTCCCGGGGAGCTTTGCAGCAGACAAAGGCCACGTGCCAGAAGCCCCCCGTCAGTAGGGGCTCCCACAGGCCCCAGGCTCGCTCCTCACTAGCAAGAGGTGGCTCCGAGGGTACCCACCCCAGGCTCACTGGGCTCTTACCCTGGCTTCATCCCCCATCTGAGGACCTTGGACACCACCCCCGTCCCTGCCAACACACACACACAAGCAGTTTCCCCACTTCCTCACCCAGAGGCCTCCGGCCAGAGATGTAAAGCTGCTTGCTGAAGACTCTCCAGAGAGGCCAAGTGTCAGCACTGCTCTCATCGAGGGCCAGTGAGTGCCATGGCTCAGCACAGGCTCAGCATGTGGGAGGCCCAGTTCCGATTCCCACCACCAGTCTCCTGAGCACGGCTGGGATGAGCGCCCAAGCCCAGAGCAGGGAGTAACCCCAGAGTCAACAGAAACAGAGAAGCAGATCGCACCTGTGCGGAAGCTGGTGAGCTGCGTGCGGAGCCCCTGGGCGCAATGCCCAGTCAGTCCGCACTCTCAGGAGGAGCCCCCAAGTCAAGCAAATCAAACCAAAAGAACAAACTGCACTTGACTAGTAGGAAGTGTTTGGAAGTTTGAAGCACTGAAGCACAGCCCCGAACTACTCCCAGAGTAAGAGCAAATACATTCTCTGGCCCAACTGATGAGGGGGCTGCTCCCGGGCACGGACCAAGCTGACCTCAGTTACTGAAACACCTGCAAAGCCATGTGCTCCACCGTCAGTAGCGGCAGGAAAGTTTCTGCCTTGTTTTGGGGGCAGTTGGGCCATACCTGGCTATAACAGGATTCGAACCAGGTCCACCAAGCAAGGCAAGTGCTCTAACCCCTATACTATCTCTCCAGCCATCAGGTCATTCCTGTTCAGAGGAAATATAAAAATCATTTCCACTGCACCTTGGGCAAAGTACTGATTACCATAACGTACAGCTCAGTGAGGCCGTCCTGGGATCATGGCATACAATATGGTTCCCTGAGCCCCACCAGGAGCTCAGATCTCTAAGCACAAAGTCTCGAGCACAGCTGGGTGTGGCCCAAAAGAAACAACAATAATAAGGAAACCAACCAACAAAAAATGACACCGGGCTGGAGAGTGTAGCAGGTAAGGCATTTGCCTTGCATGTGGTCGACCCAGCACGATCATCTCCCTAAACACCACCCAATACGGTCCTCTCGGTCTACCAGGAGTGACCCCTGAGGACAGAGCCAGGAGTAAGCCCTGAGCACAAGGTGTGGTCAAACCCACCCCTCAAAAAAAAATTGCTATGCCCTTATAAACTAGATCCTAGGTGCTGACCTTTTTTTTCTCGGCTTTGGGTTTTTTGGGTCACACTGGATGACGCTCAGGAGTTACTCCTAGCACCATTCAGGGAACTATATGGGATGCTGGGGATCAAACCCAGGTGGGCTGTGTGCAAGGCAAGTGCCCTACCTGCTGTGTTACTGCTTCAGCTCCCTAGTGTTGGGGACCAGAATCCAGAATGCTTGAGTTTGTCCCCCCCACCCCAGACCCCATGGAGTACTGTCACTGGGTGGAATTCCTGGAGAAATCTCCCCAAAGGAAGCGCTGTTTATGGTTAAGTTCAGCTAAACTTATACTTATCTAAACCTATTTGTGTTCATATTTAACCAACTCACCAGACATGTAAAAGTCTAACCCAACTTGAGGACATTTGTTGTTCTAATGCTTACTGGTTCTAAGCAATAAATACAGCAAGCTGAGGCTCTCAGTCACAAGGCTGTTTCCCCACGCCTTTTCCTGTCTCATTTCTGTCTTTTTTTTTTTGCTTTTTGGGTCACACCCGGCAATGCGCAGGGGTTACTCCTGGCTCTGCACTCAGAATTACTCCTGGCGGTGCTCGGGGATCGAACCCAGGCCGGCATGAGCGGCCGGGCAGCAAGGCAAACGCCCTACACGCTGGGCTATCGCCCCGGCCCCTCTGTCTCTTCTTTCTTTTCGGATCACACCCGCCGATGCTCAGGCATTACTTCTGGCTCTACACTCAGGAACTACTAGAGACGCCGGGGAAACATATGGGATGCTGGGAATTGAACCCGGGTAGGCCATGTACCCTCCCTGCTGTACTATCGCTCCGGCCCCTCTGTCGCTCTCTCTCTCTCTCTTTTTTGGCTTTTCGGGTCATCCCAGTAATGCTCAGGGGTTACTCCTGACTCTGCACTCAGTAATCACTCCTGGTGGTGCTTGGGAGACTACATGGGATGCCGGGATCGAACTGTGTGCAAGGTAAATGTCCTACCTGCTGTACTATCTTTTTTTGCTTTTTGGGTCACACCCAGCAATGCTCAGGAGTTATTCCTGGCTCTTTGCTCAGAAATTCTTTCTAGTGGTGCTCAGGGGCCATATATGGGATGCCAGCGATCGAACCCGGTCAGCCACGCACAAGGCAAACACCCTACCTGCTGGGCTATCACTCCGGCCCCTCTCTTTTCTTTTCTTTTTGCTTTTTGAGTCACACCCGCAATGCTCAGGGGTTTCTCCTGGCTCTGCACTCAGGAATCACTCCTGGTGGTGCTCGGGGACCATATGGGATGCTGGGGATCGAACCCGGGCAGGCACAGGCCGGCTGGCGCAAGGCAAACGCCCTACCTGCTGTGCTATCGGCTCCGGCCCCTCTGTCTCTTTTCTTAATCCTCATAGTGCCCCTGCTGCAGGCCATTCACCAGGGCTGGCCCCTGCCACCTAGGAGCTGCAAAAGATCTACGGGTAGACCCCGAGTGCTGACTCCTGCGATTCTACGCACTCGGACTCTGTTGATACCACCATAATGGGGCACCATCGCCAGCTCCAGCTGAGGCTTCCTCTCCTCTTCATCTTCTTCATCTTCATCGTCTTCCTCCTCCTCATCACTGCCCTCTGATGATGGGCGCTTGGTTCCATGCAAATTGTGCATCCGAAGCATCATCAGTCTGGGAGAGGAGGGAGGGTCTTGAATGGCAGGGTATTAGGGAGAGGGAGGTTGATTGGTTTGGTTTGGTTGAGCACACTGGGCTGCGTTCAGGGATCACTTCCTGTGGGACGGGGACGCCATGGGATGTCTGGGATTGAATGCGGGCAGGCGGGTGCAAGGCAAGCGCTTTACCTGCTGTCCCACGGCCTCGGCCCCGTGGAGAGGGAGGTTGAAACCTGATTTCTGGGGTCCCGAGAGAGTTGAGAGGCTCAGGACTCCCACTCCCAGTCCAGGTCTCACGCACCTGTTGCTCTGGGCGCTCTCCGCCTGGGTCCCCGCACACAGATAAAGAGTCAGGGGCAGTTCAGTACGATTGTCTCCCAGGTGGTCGCGGACGATGTCAAAACTGAGACACGGGGCGCCTGGGGAAGGAAGCAGAGTTGAAGGGTATGAAGAACAGCAACAGCGGATTTCAGCCCCGCCTCCTCCAGATTCCCGTCCTCGGGGGTCCCAGCCAACCAGTCTGCGCGCGGTGGTACAGCACGTAGGCCTCCTCGTCCATGACAAGCTCCTCTCCTTCGCCCAGCGGTGGCCCCCGACCGGGCAGATACACCTCCGCCGGTCTCTCGGCCACTGCGTCGCGGGTTTCGGTCTCCATGGGCTCGCCTGGGTCGCACGTGCGACGCCGACCCTTGCGCGCCGCCATCTTCGAGCGCTCTCACTGCCGGCGCGGGATGATGACGTCACGCCGGGTCTCCTCCTCGCCCCGACTGCGGTACGGTTACCCTGGAAACGCACTCGTCGATAACCAATGGGAGCCGGAGGATGAGCACTACGCGCGATCTGGTCGGTGCCGCGCGCCGGGACTCAGCCGACGCGGAAGCCGCGCCGGGGGCAGCTTTGGGCCGTTTTTCCGGGAGCCGTGCAAAGCCTCCTGGGAGTTGTAGTTCCTTGGGCGACCTAGTTCTACCCCCGCAGGCTGAGCCGAGCAGAGCCCGATTCTCTTCCACCTTTGACTCCCACAGCGCTTTCTTTCCACTTAATTAACCATTTATGTATGCAAATGAAAGCTCTTACGAGCAGCGAGAGCGAGTTTCAGCTCCCAGAGGATGAACAAAGCCTGCTTCTTCTCGTCCCCGCTATGCTAACTCTCATTTACTCCAGGAAGCTCTGGTGCAGAAGGGATAGGCTTATGTGGCAGTTAAGGAGGTGGAATCTACCCTCCTGGGGTAGTTCGTGGACCAGCCTGGCGCTCTCGAGTTGTTGCTTTAGACAGGTTTGGCTAATTGGAATAATGAAACGAGCCGATTTTACATTCCCTCCTTTCCCCTTCTCTTTGTTTTTGTTGATGATACTGTGGTTTGGGCGTGGTGGTAGGGCAGGGCAGGGGGCGGTTTGCACAGTCACCTGGCTCGCTGCTTGCACATTTTTGACAGTGGTTCTGGTGGGGGTGGGGGGGAGTCCCATTGCTCACTAAGGTTTAAGCTCCTTTAGCTGGAGAACTTGCTTGAGTGACATTCTTCGTTAAGAAATGCTAATTATGGGGCCAGAGAGATAATAGAGTGGGTAGAGCGATCCCTGGTATCCCCAAGAACCACCAGGAGTAATTCCTCAGTGCAGTTAGGAGTAACACCTGAGCATCACTGAGTGTGACCCCCAAAGCCAAACAAACAAAAAACCATATCCAAATGGTCCCCAAGCTCCACCAGGAGTAATTCCTATGTAGAGCCTTGAGTAAACCTTGAGCATTGCCGGGTGTACAACCCCCACAAAAAAAAGATGCTCCAGGGGCCGGAGCGATAGCCCAGCGGGTAGGGTGTTTGCCTTGCACGCGGCTGGCCTGTGCCGGCCCAGGTTCGATCCCCCGGCGTCCCATATGGTCCCCCGAGCACCGCCAGGAGTAATTCCTGAGTGCAGAGCCAGGAGTAACCCCTGAGCATTGCCGGGTGTGACCCAAAAAGCAAAAAAAAAAGATGCTCCAATTGGGGAGCCGGGTGATAATGCAGCATGGAGGGATAGTACAGCAAGCAACTGACCTGTGCTAGGTCCCTGCACCCCATCTTTTCCTCCTGGGCCTCACCAGAAGTGATCAGTTAGCCTAGAGCCAGGAACAACTGAGCACAGAGCCAGGAGTAAGCTCTGAGCACTGAGGGGTATCCCCCAAAAAAGCTTTGCTAGTTGTCTTTGGGGTGCTCGCCGCAATGGATTGCCATTTACTGGCCCTGGCATTCACACATCTTTTTCAGTTAACTCGATAGGGGGCATCACACACCCCTTTGTGGTGCTGCCGCATATCAGGCTGTGGAGTGATTGGAGATTGTGGGCAGTGCTGGGATTATAGGCAGCAGAGCTACCAGGATTAGACTGTGTGCATGTGGGATGCTGGGATTCAAGCCCATGACCCATGCTTGCCAAGCAGGTGCTCTAAATCACCTGTGCCTCCCCTGGCTGGGAATAGGAAATGTTAGAAGTAGATGCTCAGGGCTGCAGAGATTAGCGGGGGTGGTTAAGACACATCCCTTTCACGTGAGTGTCGCCAGTTCTATCTAATGCAGTACATGGGCCAGCACACCATCAACACTGGTGAGATTTATAAGACTCAATATCTGGGATTGGCTGGGAAATATTGGACACCGCAGAATATTGAGAATCTTGAGAGCGGAGCGACAGTATAATGCATACGGCACTAATTTTGCATGTGGCTGACCTGGGTTCAATCCCGGCATCCTACACGTTCCCCCTGCCAGGAATAATTCCTGAGTAAAGCCAGGAGTAATGCCTGAGCACCACCGAGTGAGGCACAAGAACAAAAATAGAAGAATCTAGAAACTGGAGAGATAGAACAGGGGGAAGAATGCTTGTGTTTTGTGTAGCCAACTCAGGGTAGACCCCAGCACCCCCTGTGGTCCCCTAGCCCCACCAGGAATGATCTCTAAGCACAGAACCAGGAATCAGTCCTGAGCACTGCCTGGTGTGGCCCCCAAATATAGCAAGGTCAATGAAATAGCTCAAAAAGCTAGTTCCCACCCCCATCAGTGGCACACAGCACAGTCCTGAGCATGGCTGGGTATGACCCATTGCTCCTAATTACAATAAATAGAAAACTCTAATGAGCCTGTTGGAACAGGACTCTAGGTTGATTCTAACAACTTTGGACGTGGGGCATCACCAAAGAATGATTTGAGGTCTCGGCTCCATGTTTTATTATTTTGCTTTTTTGGGTCACACCCGGTGATGCTCAGGGGTTACTCTTGGCTCTGCACTCAGGAATTTTTCCTGGTGGTGCTCAGGGGACCTTATGGGGTGCTGGGGATCAAACCTGGGTCAGCTGCGTGCAAGGCAAATGCCCTACCCGCTGTACCATCGTTCTGGTCGCTTGGCCTCATGTGTTTTTTTTAACTATTTATTCATTATTCATTCATTCATTTATCTATTTGTCTGTCTGTTTGTTTGTTTGTTTTGGGATCACACCGGTAATGCTCAGGAGTTACTCCTGGCTCTGCACTCAGGAATTACTTCTGGCGGTGCTCTGGGAACCATATGAAATGCCGAGGATCAAACCCTGGTCGGCCACATGCTAAGCAAAGGCCTTACCATTGTACTATCACTCTGGCCCTGGCCTGTTTTTTTTTTTCTTTTCTTTTTTGGGTCACTCCCGGCAACGCTCAGGGGTTACTCCTGGCTCTGCACTCAGGAATGACTCCTGGCGGTGCTGGGGGGACCATATGGGATGCCAGGGATCGAACCTGGGTCAGCTGCGTGCAAGACAAATGCCCTCCCCACTTGCTATTGCTTGGGCCCCCTGGCCTCGTGTTTTAAGGCTTTCAAGCACCGGGGCGGAGCGATAGCCCAACGGGTAGGGCGTTGCCTTGCACGCAGCCAGCTCTATGCCGCCCGGGTTTGATCCCCCGGCATCCCATATGGTCCCCGAGCACCGCCAGGAGTGGTTCCTGAGTGCAGAGCCAGACGTGCGTGTGTTTAAGCAAAAATAAATAAATAAATAAGTAAAGGCTTTCAAGCACCCCAGTCTTCCTGCGTCCTCACTCAGGGCTCCCTCCTGGGAGCCGTCTTTGCCTCCTTTGCCCTCCAGGACCCCATTCCACATGAAATCTCTTCAGTCTCCTCACTGGGCTTCTCTCCGTTCCACTTTCCTCCAGAGAGATGTGGCTGTCGTTGGATCTGGAGTAATAATATAACGTGTAAGGCATTTGCCTTGCAAGCACCTGGCCATATTTGATCCCCACATGCCAGAGGACCCCTGGAGCCCCTGCAGGATAATTCCTGAGCACGAGCCAGGACTAACCCCTGAGCGTCACCAGCTATGGCCCCCAGAAGAAAAAGATTAGGTTGGTTCAGAGATAAAGAACTCACACTTGGAACAGAGGAGGAGACATAAAAACATGATTTATTCCAAACATTGCGGCATGGAACAGGAGAGTGGGAAAGTGGTCAGTTGGGTGAGTGTGGACTCCCAGACCCTCTCCTCCATCCCCGCCCCAGACCTGGCTGGAGATCTGGGGAGAGGAGGCTTCTTGGGGGTCTGCCGGTTCATCACTGCCGGTCAATAAGGGTTGGATTCTGAGATGAGGAGTGGTTGGTGGCACCTGAGGCCCAGGAGAGTTTGACAGGGGAGGAAGTTTGGCCACATGACAGGGTGGGAGTGAGGGTGTCCACACGGGGGAGAGAGGGGGCTTCCGTTAGGGCCATGTCCAAGGTCCAAGTTGGTAAAAGCCATCGAGGGTGGTAAAGTGTGTGGGGGCGGTGTCACGGTTGGACGTCAAGGGTCACAGTCTGGTGGGGGCCCAGTCTGGGGATCAGGTCACAGTTTGGGGTCAGGGGTCACAGTCTGGGGTCCGATGATCATTTTGGGGGCCGGAGATCACAGTCTGGGGTCAGGGGTTCCTGTGTGGCGGGGCAGAGGTCTGGGGTCACAGTTTGGCGAACGCGTCTCACAGTTTTGAGTCCCGATGGATGAGAAAGGTCTAAAACGGGCTTCCCCGGAGGCGTGGCTGTGGCCGGGAGCTGCACAGTGATGTGGGGCGCGGCCGGGGCGCGTGGTGGGGCGCGGGCATGGCGTGACCCCCACCCCCGCCCCATCTGGTGACGTTAAAAAGCCCTTATCGGGTTTTAGAAAAAAAAAAAGTCCAGTGGGCTGCGAGACCCCCGCCCTCTCGCTCCCGGGCTGGCGAGATCTGGGGGCCCACATCCACATCCCCTCCGGCTCGTGTTGCCCCCCACCGCTTCCAGGCGGGGAGCCGGGCGGGCTCCCGTACCCACGCAGGGGTTCCTCGCGGGCGCGCGCCCGCCCTCGGGTCGTGGCCTGCGCTGACCGAGGGGGAGGGGCGCGTCATACCTCCGACTCGAGGCTGGAGAAGTGCGCCGAGCCCCCGGCGGGTGCTCAGGTCCCCGCCCCGGTGCCTGCGGTGCGAGGCGGCGGGCAGCGGCGGGCCCCCCCCAGTGTGCGGCGTGCGGGCAGCGGCGCGCGTGGCGCGAGGGCCCGGTCAGGCGGCGCGTGGGCGCGGCGCGGGGACACGAGCTCAGGTCCTCGAGCGAGCGCGAGGTGGGCGCCGGCGGCGGGAGGTCCCAGCCCCCGCGGCGCGCCGGTGGCGGTGGTGGTGCGGCGCAGCGGGCGCGCGGTGCGAGGCCCGGGGCCGGTGCGGATGCGGCCGGGGACAGCCGCAGCGGGCGCGGCGGCGGGGCGGGGTCCCGCGGCCCAGGGCGGCGGCGGCGGCGCCCACCAGCCGCCGTCCAGGCCGTCGTGCGAGCAGCTGAGGTGGCGCGGCGGCGGCAGCAGCTCCAGGCTGGCGCAGTGGCGGCAGTGCCAGGCGGCCGGGCCACCGCGCGGGGGCAGGTAGTCCCAGCTGCCGGCCCGCCAGCCCCCAGCTTGTCGACCGACCAGTAACGGCCGGGCGGCGGGCCCAGGCGCTCCGCGTAGGGGTAGGGGAAGTCAGCAAACCACCAGGGCTCCAGGCCCCCCAGGGACGCGCCGCCCAGGCTCTCCGAGTCCTCCGAGTCGGACGGCGACGGCTCGAGGTCCAGGTAGGGGCAGGGGGCGGCGCGGCGCGGCGCGGCGGGGGCGCGGCCGGGGCACCACCGCCCGCGCCCCCCCGCGCCCCCGCGCCGGGCCCAAGCAGCGGCTGGCTCTCGGGTCGGACCGCGGCCAGCGCGTGGGCGCCGGCGGGCTCTCGTCCTCGAAGGCCAGGCGGCACAGCGGCGGCCCGACGGCCCCGGCGCCCGCGGGCCCGGTCCCGGCGGCGGCGGCGGCGGGGGCGCGGGCGGCGACGGGAAGCCCGGGAAGGCGGCCCCGGGGGCTCGGCCGGCTCCTTGTCGCGCACGATGGCGAAGTAGGAGGGCGGCGGTTTCTGCGGGGGCTGCGCGACTGGCGGCGACAGCGGCCGCCCCCCGGCCCGCGCGGGGCAGCGCGCGCCTCGCCCACGCCCAGACCCTGCGGCTCGATGGGGCCGTAGTAGCGGTGGAAGCCGTCGGCCAGGCCCGCGGCGCCCGGCGGCACGACCCCCTTGCTGCGGCGCCAGCGGTCCACGGCGGCGCGCTCGCGGGGCACAAAGGGCGCGGGGCCTGGCGCGGGCCGGCCAGCGGGGTAGGCAGGGCTGGGCAGCGGCTGCGGCGGCGGCGGGGGCTTGGCGGGAGGCGGGGCGGCCTCGGCGCTGCAGCAGCTGTACATGCCCTGCGGGTGGGGGTGGGCAGCGCGAGGTCAGCGTGGGGCGGCTGGGGACACCACCCCACCACCCCCATTCCATCCCGCGGCACTGCGCCCTGGGATCGCTGCCATCGGGGGCTGACCCGCACCCATTCTCCCCCTTACTCTGGAGAAGGCCAGCAGGAAGTCCATGCGCTGCGTGGGCCCCAGGCAGTGGCGCAGGCGCCAGTACACCAGGTGCTCCCAGGCGAAGACCAGCAGAGACAGGCCCATGGCCACCAGCAACATGTAGAACACGCCGGCCATGTTGTCGATGTCCAGCTTGCTGCTCATCACTTCGATCTTGTCGTTGTGGCAGATTCCCGACAGCCACAGGCGCTCCAGCATCTCGATTTCGTCTGCGGGGGTGGGGGTGGGGTGGGCCAGCACACCTGTTGGTCACGCGATGCCCGCGGGCCCCTCTTCCCGGGGGTCTTCCCCGCTCCCCAGTCCCCCGTCCCCCGTGCGCCGCACCGTCCCCCAGGAACTGCAAGAGCGCCAGGTCGATGGGTCGCTTCAACGGGAACCTTTGTGCAGGGCTATGCCGTAGCCGGTGGTGGCAAAGACCTTGCCGGAGCCGATGGTCACCAGCTTGCAGCCCTCATCCTTGCGGGCCATGTAATTCAGCACGGCTGCGTCGTAAATGAAGGCGTCCAGCTTCCTGTGGACAGAGCGGGTGGGCAGTCAGTCCCACCCTGTGCTGTGGGCACTTGGCTGGGTACAGCTCTGAATCCTTCCTAAGGCCCAGCTGGACGCTCCTCAGTGTCCACCTGTTTGTCCTCGAAGGGCGGTTGTAGAGCCAAGACCGGCTGGCCCTGGTGCCCAGCGGGGCTGAGGCAGCTAGGCCCGGGTGGAAGGATGGTTCTGAGGGGGCCAGGACAGGGCTGCGCTTTCCAGGCCACAAGCCCAGGGAGGCAGCTGAGCTGTGCAGCCTGTGGCCCCCAAACCCAACAAAAGGGTTTTAGTTACAGTGAGGCGTGCCTTGCCTTGCATGGCAGCCCATCGCAAGGCAAGGCACGTCTTAAAAAAGTTTACTTCTTTTTTAATTTAATTTTTTTTTTTTGGCTTTTTGGGTCACACCCGGCTATGCTCAGGGGTTACTCCTGGCTCTGCACTCAGGAATTACTCCTGGCGGTGCTCAGGGGACCATATGGGATGCTGATGAACCTGGGTTGGCCCTGTGTAGAGCAAATGCCCTACCCGCTGGACTATCGCTCCGGCCCCCATCGCAGTTTAATTCCGCACTACTGTACTATTAGATCCCCGGCATCCCATATGGTCCCCAAGCACCACCAGGAGTAATTCCTGAGCAAGGAGCCAGGAGTAACCCCTGAGCATTGCCGGGTGTGACCCAAAAAGCAAAAAAATAAATAAATAAACAAACAAATAAATAAATAAATAAATAGTTCCGCACTACCAGGGGTCACTCTTCCCCCCATCCCCATTTAAAATTTGAGTAATACAGGGGCCAGAGCGATAGTCCAGCGGGTAGGGCGTTTGCCTTGCACACGGGCCGGCCTGTGCCGGCGCCTGGGTTCGATCCTCGGCATCCCATATGGTCCCCCGAGCACCGCCAGGAGTAATTCCTGAGTGCAGAGCCAGGAGTAGTCCCTGAGCATTGCTGGGTGTGACCCCAAAAAAGGAAAAAAAATTTGAGTAATACAATAATCACTTTTTTTTTCTTTTTGGGTCACACCCAGTGATGCTCTGAGGTTACTCCTGGCTCTGCTCAGATGCTGGGCATGGAACCCAGGTCCACCATGTGCAAGGTAAGCGCCTTAACTGGCTCCGAAATCCAGCATCTCAGTTGAAGATTGTGATCACAGTATATGGGCAAGCTCTGCTACCGCAACTGTGCATGAGTGACCCCGTGATGCTCAGGGGTTACTCCTGGCTCTACACTCAGGAATGACTCTGCCCGGGGACCCTATGGAATGCCAAGATCCAACTCAGTTCAGCCACGTGCAGGCAATTGCCCTACCAGCTGTAATCTCTCCAACCCCAGAAAATGCCATCCTTTTTTAGAAAAACATTGTTTTTATTTTGTTTTTTTGGGTCACATCTGGCAGTGCTCAGGGTTTACTCCTGGCTCCGCACTTAGGGTTCACTCTTGTCAGGGCTCAGCGTACTCTCTGGGATGCCAGGGATCAAACCCAAGTGAGCTGTGTGCAAGACAAGTGTCCTACCCACTAAACTACTGCTCTGGCTCCTCCATCCTTTCTGTTTTGTGGGTTTTTTTTTATTTGCTTTTTGGGTCACACCCGCGATGCTCAGGGGTTACTCCTGGCTCTGCACTCAGGAATTACTCCTGGCGGTGCTCGGGGACTATATGGGATGTCAGAGATCGAACCCAAGCTGGCGCAGGCCGGCCGCGTGCAAGGCGAATGCCTTACCCACTGGGATATCGCTCCAGCCCCTGTTTTGTGTTTTTGAGGGGTCACACCTGGCAGTGTTTTGGACTTACTCCTGACTCTGAACTCAGGGTTCATTCCTGGAGAACTCAGGGGACCCTATGGGTGAGGGGGATTGAATCCATGTTGACTACATGCAAGACAAGCACCCTCCCTGTTGTACTATGGCTCTGGCATGAAAATTCCACTCTAGCAGAGAAGTGCATCAGGGTTCAGCAGCCTCAGAGACCAGTGCGGGCTTCCCTGACCTACTGCTAAGGGCAATCAAGCGTACAATGGGAGGGCTGGAGTGATAGTACGAAGTGTAAGGCTGACCTGGGTTTGATTCCTAGCATCCCAGATGGTCCCCCAATCTCCAGGAAAAATTCCTGAGTGCAGAGCCAGGAATAACTTCTGAACATCTGAACATCACCGGGTGTGACCCAAAAAAGCAAAAAAAAAAAAAAAAAAAAAAAAAAAGAAAAGAAAAGAAAAGAAGAAGAAGAAGAAGGAGAAGAGAAGAAAAGAAGAAAGAAGAAATAGAACAACAACAATGACAGCAACTGCTCTAGGACCAGAAACCATTCTGAGGCTTGAACGTCTGCTGGTGCTGTAGCACCCGTGTCCCGCCACCCCAGTGGGCGTGACTCCGGCACGTTCCTCCATGGAGGAGGGAATGAACATACGTGTGTTTGCATGCCTTAGAACCTCCTTATCACGGGGGTTATTTCAGGGAATGCGGGGTTCCGCTCTTCATTTTCATCTTTATCCCTCTCTAAATGAGACATTCATAGATACGGGGCTATGAGGAGAGTATAGCAGGTAGGTGCTTTCTGAGTGAGGCACTTGCCTTGCTTGCAGTCACACAATCACAAAGCTGTTCCTTACTGGGTTTCAGGCATACAATGTTCCAGCACCCGTCCCTTCGCCAGTGTACATTTCACACCACTGTCCCCAGTTCTCCTCCTGCCAGCTCCCCAACCAGCCTGCCTCTGTAACAGGCTCTCTCCTCTCGCTCTCTGGGCATTATGCTTTGCAATATAGGCACCAAAAGGTTATCGTTTCTAGGGGGGCGGAGGCGATAGCCCAGCGGGTAGGGCGTTTGCCGTGCACGCAGCCGGCTCATGCCGGCCCGGGTTCGATCCCGGCATCCCATATGGTCCCCCGAGCACCGCCAGGAGTGATTCCTGAGTGCAGAGCAAGGAGAAACCCCTGAGCATCGCCGGGTGTGACCCAAAAAGCAAAAAAAAAAAAAAAAAAAGGTTATCGTGTCTGTCCCTTCACCTCCTTCCAGCACTGTCCAGAGTGATCATTCCCAACTGCTGTCATGGTGCTCCCTTCTCTGGCCTAACTGCTCTCCATCCCGCACTTTTGGCAAGCTTCCAACCATGGACCAGTTCTCCTGACCCCTAGGAGAGATCCCTGAGCATAGAGCTAGGAGTGTGGCCCGAAAGCCATAAGGAAAAAGAGAGCCAGGAGATATTAACACACATGCACAAATAGAATAGTGTGACCGAAGAGATTGAGGCATCAGGATACTGGGAATTGCCTGATGGAAACGGTCCAGGCCAAGAATGACTGAGCTGTCAAGTGCCTCTCGCATGTGTCGATCTCTAGGTTCAATCCCTGGCACAGGCAAAATAAAATAAATTAAAGTCCAGATACCACCCTGCTGTTACACTGAGTCAGCAGCCCTTGTCATGTGATCACTGGCCAGATGCTGGAACCAACATTCACCCCAAATGCACAAGATAGTCAGAATTCCTGGATATCCCATAGAGCCTCTCAGAAGAAAGCTAGAAACAGGGGCCGGAGCGATAGCCCAGCGGGTAGGGCGTTTGCCTTGCACGCGGCTGGCCTGTGCCGGCCTGGGTTCGATCCCGGCATCCCATATGGTCCCTCGAGCACCGCCAGGAGTAATTCCTGAGTGCAGAGCCAGGAGTAACCCCTGAGCATCGCCGGGTGTGACCCAAAAAGCAAAAAAAAAAAAAAAAAAAAAAAGAAAGCTAGAAACAGAGTAGACAGGGGTTTGGGATGTGGCTAAATGGTGAGGCCTCTGTTCCCCCTCAGATACCACCACCACCATCACCGAAACAAGAAAATCCAACACAGGATGGCAGGACAGGTGCCAGATCACCCTACACCTGAAACCCAACTATGAATAACTTTGGAAATCAAGGTGCCTTAATGAAAAAAAAAACTGGAAAAGAAAGACAAAAGGAATACAAAGGGCTGGAGGGATAGTCCAGGAGTTAAGGCACTTGCCATGAATGTGGATGTGGCCCTTCAAAAAAACAAAACTAAACCAAATTAGGAGGGAGTGAGGACTTGGGGAAACATTATACAGAGAGGAGAAAATGAGAAAATAAAACAAACCACGTCCAACACACCCATTAATAACCTCGGAGAAACAAAGCAAGATACTATTTTGAATTGTGAATAATAAATCATGAAATAGGGCCCTACAGAATGATTCTGCACAGCTTATAAAATATCATAAAAATAGAATTCTTAGAAATTAAAAATACACTAGCAGAAAGGGCCAGCCAGCTTCACAAAAGGGTGGAGGATAATACTAAAAATCACCAGTGGCGGAGCAGAAAGATCAAGAGACGAATAAAGAGGCAAGGACAGAAGAAAAGAAACCTAGGAAGGCCAGCACCGGCCAGTGACTTCCAGGAAGAAAGGTCGAGGGGTGCCGGAGGCAGAAATGGTGGCAGAAAGACAAGGGGCCAGGAGGACAGTGCAGCAGCCTGAGGCCGGCCCTGTGCACTGGAGGCTCAGGCTTGATCCTCAGCACGACCAGGTCCCTGGAGCACCACTGGGAGGAGCCCCTGAGCACCGCCAGGTGTAGCCCAAAACCAAAAGGAAGAAGGAAGAAGAGGAGGGAAAGAGAGAAAGAGGGCTGGGGCCGGAGCGATAGCCCAGCGGGTAGGACGTTTGCCTTGCACGCGGCCGGCCTATGCCAGCCCGGGTTCAATCCCCGGCATCCCATATGGTCCCCCGAGCACCGCCAGGAGTAATTCCTGAGTGCAGAGCCAGGAGTAACCCCTGAGCATTGCCGGGTGTGACCCAAAAAGCAAAAAAAAAAAAAAAAGAGAGAAAGAGGGAAGAAGGTACCGAGGGAAAGATGGAAGCAAAGAGAGAAGGGAGGAAAGAAGAGAGGGAGGAAGGAATAAAGAAAGGTACCCACATTTGCATTTGTTCCTTTTTTTAAGGATTCATTAATATTTATTAAAGTGCACCTGTGAATCAGCCACCAATATGTGGTGGTGGTTCTTTTGCAACATTTACAGAACAGGGAATCAAGAGGTTCAAATAGATCTCTCCCTGTTGCAGTTCATCAGTAAATACACGAACTGAGAGCCTACTACCGAGAGTATACCACCCACATGGCAGAGCCTGGTAAACTACCCGTGTCATATTTGATATGCCAAAAAACAGTAACAATTATAGATCTCATTCCCATGACCTGAAGGAATGGTTTGAGGCTCTTCATGTTCCTGGAGTGAGCAAATGCCCTTGGGCTACACTAGCAAGCAACAGGGAGGCATGGAGATGTTACTGGTGCCCGTCCAGCAAATCGATGAACAATGGGAAGATAAGTGACAAGTGACAAGGAAGAAAGGAGAAAGGAAGGAAGGAAGGAAGGAAGGAAGGAAGGAAGGAAGGAAGGAAGGAAGGAAGGAAGGAAGGAAGGAAGGAAGGAAGGAAGGGAGGGAAGGAGGGGGGGAGGGAGGGAAGGAGGGAGGGAGGGGAGGAAGGAAGGAAGGAAAAAGGGAAGGAAGGAAGGAAAAGGGGAAGGAAGGAAGGGAGGGAGGAAGGAAGGAAAAAGGTAAGGAAGGGAGGGAGGGAGGAGAGGGAGGAAGAGTGTCCTAGAATGAACACTGAGAGCAGAGTATCTTGCAGGTCCCAGCACAGAAGCAATGGGGGGCAACATGGCTGGGAAATGAGCTGAGTGAGGACAGAGAGAAGAACTGACCACATGCAAGCTTAAGAGTCAGAACCTTGGGGCCGGAGCGATAGCACAGCGGGAGGGCATTTGCCTTGCACGTGGCTGACCCGGGTTCGATCCCCGGCATCCCGTATGGTCCCCAAGCACCACCAGGAGTAATTCCTGAGCGAAGAGCCAGGAATAACCCCTCAGCATCGCCGGATGTGACCCAAAAAGCAAAAAAATTAAATAGATAAATAAAAAAAGAGAACCATACGTCTTCACAGAGGTTCGGGAATGAGAAGAAAATGGAGCGATGCCTGGAAATTTTTTTTTGTTTTGCTTTTTGGGGTCACACCCGGCAATGCTCAGGTGTTTCTCCTGGCTTTGCACTCAGGAACTACTCCTGGCGGTGCTCGGGGACTATATGGGATGCCGAGGATCGAACCCGGCCGGCACAGGCTGGCGCGTGCAAGGCAAACACCCTACCTGCTGGGCTATCGCTCCGGCCCCAATGCCTGGAAAATTTTGAAGAAGGCTGGAGGCTGGAGAGATAGTACGTCGGAAGGGCACTTGCCTTGTACATGGCAGACCTAGGTTCAATCCTTGGCATCCCATATGGTCCCCTGAAGCCCCCCAGGAGTGATTCCCTGAATTCAGAGCCAGGAGTGACCCCTGAGCACCACCAGGTGTGGCCCAAACACCAAAATAGGAAAAGAAGATTCTGGAGAAGGACCAGAACAATAGCACAGTGAGCAAGGTGCCTGCCTTGCATGCAGCTGACCCAGGTTTAATCCCTGGCACCACATACGGTGCCCCAAGCGCCCGTCAGAAGTGGTTTCTGAGTGCAGAGATAGTAGTAAGCCCTGAGCACCACTGGGTGTGGCCCAATAACACACACACTATATATATATATATATATATATATATATATATATATATATATATATGCAGGAACCTTGCACATGGCTGACTGGGGTTGGATCCTGGCACGCCATATGGTCCTTAAGCTTTACCAGGAGTGATCCCTGAACACAGAGGTAGGAATAAACCTTGAGTCCTGCCAGGTGTGACCCCAGAACCAAACCAAAACTAGGGATGATGGGGGGCCGGAGCAATAGCACAGCAGGAAGGGGGTTTGCCTTGCAAGCAGCTGACCTGAGTTTGATCCCCAGCATCCCATATGGTCCCCAGAACACTGCCAAGAGTAATTCCTGAGTGCAGAGCCACGAGTAACCGCTGAGGATGGCCGGGTGTGACCCAAAAAGAAAAAAAATAGGGATGGCTTAAAGGGCTAGTGCATATGCTTCACAGGTGGGAGCCTCAAGTCTGATCCTTGGCACCTCATGGTCCACCCAAGAACCACTAGGAATGAACTTCCTAGTTCTGCCAGGAATAGTCCTCTCCCCAATGAAAGATACATAAAAATGAAAAATTCAGGGCCGGAGCGATAGCCCAGGGGTAGGGCGTTTGCCTTGCATGCAGCTGGATTCTGCCAGCCCGGGTTCTATCCCCCGGCATCCCGTATGGTCCCCCAAGCACCACCAGGAGTAATTCCTGAGTGCAGAGCCAGGAGTAACACCTGAGTGTCACTAGGTATGACCCAAAAAAGCAACAACAAGAAAAAAAAGAAAAAATTCTGGAGGGAAACAAACTTCTGTCCTGAATTTTATACCCAGGCAGATGGACCATCAAGAGTGAGAATAGGGGCCGGAGTGAATAGCCCAGCGGGTAGGGCGTTTGCCTTGCCGCGGCCGGCCTGTGCCGGCCCAGGTTCGATCCCCGGCATCCCATATGGTCCCCCGAGCACTGCCAGGAGTAATTCCTGAGTGCAGAGCCAGGAGAAACCCCTGAGCATTGCCGGGTGCGACCCAAAAAAGCAAAAAAAAAAAAAAAAAAGTGAGAATATTTGTAGGGGCTGGAGTGATAGTGTAGGGAGGCATTTGCTTGCACGAGGCTTATCCAGGTTCCATCTCTGCTCCTCATCTGGTCCCCCGACCACAGTCAAGAGAGATGCCTAAGAGCAGAAACTAGAGTAAGCCCTGAGCACTACCAGATGTGGCCCCAAACTTACAAACTTCCACAGGATGGAGGGATGCCCGGTGCAGCTGGGTCACTGCAGGAGACCAACCTGGACTAGAATCACAAAGCGCCAAGAAAGTTCAGAGCGATAGTACAGAGGGTAGGGCCTTGCCTTGCATGCAGCAGACCCAGGTTCGATCCCGGCACCCCATATGGTCCCCCCAATACCACCAGGAGTAATTCCTTAGTGTAGAGCCAGGAATAACTCCTGAGCATCACTTGGTGTGACCCAAAAGCAAAATAATAATAAATAATAATAATAATAATAAAAAATTAAATGTAAAAATCAGTCACTAGGCAACTTAAAGGGAATAAATGACAAGGAAAAATAAAGAATCGTGTAGGAGGAGAAAGTAGCCAGTGGCTTCCTGGGTGCCTCATGTGTGGGTACATTTACTGTCATAACATAAAAACACGGCATCAGCGTGGGAAGCAGGAGACACTGAATCCCAACTGAGTCTGTGACAAGTGAAAGACTGGAAGTGAAAATGCAAGAGGTTCTCGGGCAGTGGGAGCTTTGAGGTGAGCAGAGAAACAAGCAAATGAGACAGATAGTGGTCCCTCAGGGGTGAGGGACCCTGGTTTTTCAGGAAAGTAATCCTGGGGGGCTGAGGATGTGGCTCAGAGGTACAGCACCCGCCTCACGTGTACACACATTTACACACTCTACAGATACACGGCTAGTGTCAGGGGTGCCCCATGACACCACACTAAGACAAAGTCCCCTGTGTTTGCATTGCCCAGAGGCCCCCTGTGGCAATCCTGCCACAGGTGACACACCTCTGACCACAGGGACAGGACAAGAGTGGGGCTAGTCTCCCCTGCTGCCCCCTCTCTTACCCTGCCACAAACTCAGTGACAGGGAGATCCAGGGCTGGGGAACCTGAGTTTGTGCCGTCTCTGCAGGTGAGCACAGGGGACCTGATACTGGGGGACACGGGGTCCCTGTGCAGGGGCGTGCAGGGTGACACGGGGTCCCTGTGCAGGGGCGTGGAGGGGGACACGGGGTCCCTGTGCAGGGGCGTGCAGGGGGACACGGGGTCCCTGTGCAGGGGCGTGCAGGGGGACACGGGGTCCCTGTGCAGGGGTGCAGGGGGACACGGGGTCCCTGTGCAGGGGTGTGGAGGGGGACACGGAGTCCCTGTGAAGGGGTGTGAGGGGGACACAGGGTCCCTGTGCAGGGGTGTGAGGGGGACAAGGGGTCCCTGTGCAGGGGTGTGAGGGGGACACGGGATCCCTGTGCAGGGGTGTGAGGGGGACACGGGGTCCCTGTGCAGGGGTGTGCAGGGGGACACGGGGTCCCTGTGCAGGGGTGTGGAGGGGGACACGGGGTCCCTGTGCAGGGGTGTGCAGGGGGACACGGGGTCCCTGTGCAGGGGTGTGCAGGGGGACACGGGGTCCCTGTGCAGGGTGTGTGGGGGACACGGGGTCCCTGTGCAGGGGTGTGGAGGGGAACATTAGGTCCCTGTGCAGGGGTGTGAGGGGGACACGGGGTCCCTGTGCAGGGTGTGCAGGGGGACACGGGGTCCCTGTGCAGGGGTGTGGAGGGGGACACGGAGTTCCTGTGAAGGGGTGTGAGGGGGACACAGGGTCCCTGTGCAGGGGTGTGAGGGGGACAAGGGGTCCCTGTGCAGGGGTGTGAGGGGGGACACGGGATCCCTGTGCAGGGGTGTGAGGGGGACACGGGGTCCCTGTGCAGGGGTGTGCAGGGGGACACGGGGTCCCTGTGCAGGGGTGTGAGGGGACAGTCCAAGCAGCTTTCCTGGAGGGGAGGGCTGAGGACACTCCCTCTGCAGATAGCAGAGAAATTGGGGAGATGAGTCAGCAGGCCCGGGGACGCTCCATGGGGGGAATAAGGAAGAGAGAACGCCAGGTTTATTTTTTTGGGGGTGGGGGCTCTGTCTCAGGAACTCAGCCTCCCTTGCTAGCTGGGCCGGCTCAGACTGTGGCTGACTTGTGGTGTGGCAGCTTCAGGGCCGCTCTGCTGTGCTCTGGGCTTCCTCCTGGCTGTGTTCACCCCCTGGATGCTGAGGGTCCCTTACGCGAGGCCAGCTCCCTGCCACTGTCCCGTGTCTCGGCCCCAGCAGCTGTTTTCTCAGCCCTGCAGGTTAGGTTCTGGGTTCTGCGGGCTCCTCGCAAAATGTGTGGCACCTGCTCAACCACTCGAACCCGGGACATGGGCTGTGGCAGTGGCAAACTCTTCCCGCTCCTGAAACTCCGGTGAGAGAAGAGCATGAGGAGGTCACTGCCGTTCTTAGATCTGACCTGCCGTAGTCCTGAGAGGTGCGGCGGCTTTTGCTGAAGCTCACCAGTTTCTTATTTTCATCCTTCCTTGTTGGGCCACACCCAGGAGTGCTCAGAGGCTATTACTGGCTCTGTGCTCAGCAGCAACCACTGGTGGGCCTGGAAATGTGTCAGTCATGTGCCAGTACTATCTCTCCTGTGCTCACCAGCTCCTTTTCCTGCCCTCTGGTGTGGATCCCAGAGCTTGGACTACATGTTCCAAGGGCTTTCCCTTCCCAAGCTCCACCCCTGCAGGGTGCTTCTGGGGACAGTTAGGGAGGAGGGTTCCAAGTCTCGCCTCCGAGGTCTGGAGCTGAGGGTCACACTCAGAGGTTCTGGACCAGGAAATTTAAGCTGGTGAAGAGCAGCCTGGAGCCAGCATGACCCGCAAAAATCCCAGGGGGCTGCAGAATTCTTGGAAGGAGCAGAGTCTGGAGACTCTGTTTTTGTTTGTTTTTAGACCACATCTGGTGATGCTCAGGGCTTATTCATGGCTCTGTGCTCAAGAATCACTCTTGGGGGGCCGGAGGCGATAGCCCAGCGGGTAGGGAATTTGCCTTGCACGCAGCAGGCCTGTGCCGGCCCAGTTTTGATCCCGGCATCCCATATGGTCCCCGAGCACTGCCAGGAGTGATTCCTGAGTGCAGAGCCAGGAGTAACCCCTGAGCATCGCCGGGGTGTGACTCAAAAAGAAAAAAAAAAGAATCACTCTTGGTAGGACCATACGGGATGCTGGGGATGGAACCTGGGTCAGCCGTATACAAGGCAAGTGCCCTAGTCATTGCCTATCTCCTGGCCCTGGGTGAAGGAGTCTTACATAGACCTAACCTGTTGTGTTTTTTTTTTTTTTTTTTGAGTTGCGGCCATTCTAGTGGTGCTCAGGGCCTACTTCTGGCTCTGTGATCAGGGATTACTCCTGGCAGTGCTCTGGGGACCATATGGGGTTCTGGGAATAGAACCCGGCCAGTTACATGCAAGACAAACACCCTCCCTGCTGTACCATTGCTCCAGCCCCCTACCTAGAGCTGTCTTATAGAGCAGGGGTACCCTAGATGTCATATGCAATGGGAGGAAGGAGGGGAGGAGCAAGGGAGTGGGGGAAGAAGAAAAGGAGGAAAAGCAACAATAGCTCTGGTAGAGAAAATGAAATGATCTGTTGGCTGGAGGAAGATCTGGAACCAGCAGCAATGAGTAGGGAGGGAGGAGGAACGTCCACCTGGTTGTTTCTAGCAATAGGCAAGAGTGACTCAACAAAACAGTAGGGAGAGAGGGGGAGATATCTGGGGACAAGGGGTCTCCGACACTCAAAGCCCTGGGTGGCAGGGAAGAGGTATAAAAGGGATCTCTCTAGAAGGGGAACAGAGGAGCTGGAAGCGGCAGCTGGCCAGAGAGACACCTCCGGGGTGAAAAGCTGATGCCACGGACTTTTCCAACAACCCTATTTGTCTCTGTGACCGTCTTCCCCCTGCCAATGGGAGACCCCAAAGGCAGTGCAGTCTCAGGCATCTGGGGCAGAGACTAAAACAGTGGAGGTGTGGCATGAATATATCTATGGATGGATGGATGGAAGGATGGATGGATGAATGGAAGGATGGATGGATGAGTAGAGAGATGCATGAGTGTAAGAATGGGTGGACGGATGGATGGACAGATGGACAGACAGATGGGTGTATGAGTGGCTGGCTAGCTGGACAGAGGGATGGATGGATGAATAGGTGAGTGAGTGGACAGATGGATGGATGGATAGACAGAGGGATGGATGGTTAAACCTTTCCCCCTGTTCTTCATGTCCATGATTCTCCAAATTCAATACGTATTGCAGTTACTTGGACAAGGGGACACCACTATGGCCCCCAGGCTTCTGCAATCTCCCTACCCCTACCCCTACCCAGAGAGAACAGTCCTTGGGGCGCCAAGGGCTGTGCCTACCCAGAATTCACATCTCCCTTGGAGATTATTATCTGGGAACAGTGGGAGAATAATGATCCCTCAAATAGCCATACCCTAGTAACTGGAATTTGTTACTAGGGTAACATGTACATGTAATCTGGGTACATGATTCACAAGGCACATGTGAGTAAATGAAGGCCAAAGACAGGCAGATGACCCAGGATGACCCAGGATGACCCAGGCAGCCTTGGCCATCACAAGAGGCTTTATTGAGCCACACCCAGCGTGCTCGGGGGCTAATCCAGATTCAGTGTGGGGGACCATGTGTTGCTGGAATCTGGCCAGGGGTTCCTGCATGCAAAGCCTGTGCTCCAGCCCTTTGAGCCCCCTCAACTGCCCACATCCTTAAAGTAGGAGGCAGGTCAGGAAAGGACAATACAGGGGCAGAGTCTGCATGATTCAGGTATTAAGCCTAGCATGCGGCTGGAACAGTTGGGAGGAAAAAGCCAATTTGGGATGGAAACAGAGTCGGGTCCTCTCACCTGTCGGCTGGGTTTCTGAGACTCCTGCCCTCTGAACCAAGCACCTTGATGTCTGTTGGTGTATGCGTCTCAGCAGGAAGCCCAATGCACTGCGGCTCCATCTTATTTCTTCTTTCTTTTTTGGATAACACCCAGTGGTGCTCACGGGTTACTCCTGGCTCTGTACTGAGATATTACTCCTGGCAGTGCTTGGAGGGGCATATGGGAGGCTGGGTATTGAACCCAGGTAGGCTGTGTGCAAGGCAAATGCTATACCTGCTATACTATCACTCTGGTTTCGCCTTGCCTTTTTTTTTGTTTTGTTTTTCTTTTTGGGTCACACCCGGCGATGCTCAGGGGTTACTCCTGGCTCTGCACTCAGGAATTACTCCTGGCGGTGCTTGGGGGACCATACGGGATGCCGGGATTGAACTCTGGTCAGTCGTGTGCAAGGCAAACGCCCTACCTGCTGTGCTATTGCTCCTGCCCCCCTCCCTTATTTTTTTTAAAGAGGTGGATTTGGGGCCATACCTGGCTCTGTGTTCAGGAATCACTCCTGGCAGGGCTTGGGAGTTCCTGACAGTAGCTGGAGATTGAGCCCTGGCCAGCTGTGTATTAGGCCAGCACCTTAGCCACTGTACTCTCTCCAGCCTTCTGGACAGTTAACCTACTTTTTTTTGTGACCACACCCAGAGGTGCTGAGGGGCTGACGCCTGGCTCTGTGCTCAGGAATCACTTCTGCCAGGCTTAGGGGACCATATGGGTGCAGGGCACTGAACCCAGGTTGGCCGTGTGCACTGCAAGTGCTCTCTACCCACAGCACTATCTCACTGGCCCTGGACTCCATCTCGCTCTCCACGTCTAGATGCCCTTTTCCCTTTCCTTTCTCTCTTTGGTTCCTGGGCGCAGTCAGTGGGGCACAGGGCACTGGGCAGCGCTGGGGACTGAGCCTGGAACTCCTGCAAGCAAAGTGTGCACAAAGACCCTTGAGCATCCCCGGCCAGTTTGATACTTGGAATAACGAGGTCCCCCAAGTACTATGGGGGAGCAGCCCTGGAGGCCCTGAGCACCATCAGGCGTGGCCTCTTGGGCTCGTGCATTGACCCGCTGACCTCCTGGCAGAGGACCACCGAGAACTGAGCACCATTCGGAGGCACCCTGATCATCTAACATAACCCTGGACCAGGGAGGTAGCTCAAAGGGCTGCAGTCCCTCGGCCCCAGGCTCTATCTCAGCATGGCAGGCGCCACCATCACACTGTGCCAGCACTGCCAGGCAGAGCCCCAGTAGGCCTGCGCAGTACCAAGCCAAACTCTCAGGCCAGCACTGCCAGGGAGCACCTCAGGGGTGATTTCCACCCCCCAAAATGATCCAAGTGCTAATTCCAAGAGTTCAACATTAATAACCAACGTAACAGCAGCACACACCTGTGAAGGGCACAGGCAGGGACTGCCAATCAACGGTAACTGCAAAGTGACTGAAAACAATATTAATGGTCCTTCTAACAATTTTATGAGGTGGAGCCCCTCCCAAGCTTCATTTTACAAAGGAAGAAACAAGGTTCATAGAGGTTGAATCATTTGCCCAAGGTCACACAGCCAAGGTTCAGAGCCAGGAATCGAACTCAGACATTCTGGCCCTAGAATTTGGCCAAGTCCCTTCTCCAACATAATCACAAGACCCCTGGCGCCTGGAACACAGGGTTCACTGTCATCCTCAAGCACCTCTACCCTCCCAGAGCACGTCCCCCAGTGCCAACCTCTGAGACTGGGGCAGACCTGCAGGCCCCCCCACACCTCCCATCCCCCTGGCCCACGTCTGCGCTGACCCTGCCTTGAGCTGCATGGAGTGCTTCCTCGACGCGGGGCTGGTTGTAGCGAACCATGTAGCTGTGCATGTCGGGGTAGTTGCTGCGGATGTTCTTCTCCGTGGACCCGTTAGGTACCGTCCCAAACTTCAGGGGTGGGTACTGCTCCTGGGGCCGCTGGAACTGGGGCAGAACAGGGGGGAGTCAGGAAGTGGGCCCTCCCTTGCCGCCCGCAGGTATCTATGTGGAAGACGTGCTCCATCCACCCAACAGCTCCATTCTGGGGAGGCCCACCAGGGGCATGCCCCAGCCCAAAACTATCTGCCAGTCAGCTGTGGGATCCACATTTCTGCCTACTAGCTGCCATGGACCTCTGAAACTCTTTATTTATTTGTTTGTTTGTTTAAATTTGCATTTTGGGTCACACCCAGTGATGCTCAGGGGTTATTCTGGTTCTACACTCAGGAATTACTCCTGACAGTGCTCAGGGAACCATATGGGATGCCAGGGTTCAAACCTAGGTCAGCTATGTGCAAGGCAAATGTTCTCTCCACTGTGCTATCGCCCCACTCCGCCCCCCAGCCCGCAGCTCTTTAGACATCTGTGCCCAGATGTATATGTAGATGCTCAGGTAGATGTGAACAGCCATAATGTTGAGTCATGCAATACCCAGCATGGCCCAATAATGCTGCACTCAGCACAGAGGCTCCTGACTGACTGCTGAGCTCAGCTAGCAGGGGCCCCCCGTATCCTGGCCATTACTCCTTCATGAGCAGGATCCCAGGAGGTCCCAAGGCTGCTAATGCAAGGTTGGTGGGGGCAGATGCATGAGCCATCCAGAAGGAGTCCCCCCATTTTAGCACAGAAGGAGCCAGAGAGGTACATGCTGGCACGGGGGCAAGTGTGTATGGGGCGAAAATAAGTACGGGATGGAAAGGAAAGTCTGGTCAAAAGCTCATTCGCCCTTATGATGTAAGATGCAAACGTTATTCTTCATGTTCTGTCCCGCTCCATTAAAAAATAAGTAAACAAGCAAATGCTTGCTGCCATCCAGGGAATTGGTCTCTCCTCCTGACGAGTACTCATGACACCCCATTTACCCTTTCCATCTCAGCACCCTTTCTTCTGCTCCACAGACCACCAGTTGCAGAAGAAACTTGGTTCAGCAGAAGGGAAGAACAGGGCGGCGAGTGGGCACTTAGAGCAATGGGAGAGGCCGATTGTTTGGGGGGCGGGGGCTGGGTGGTGTGTGGCTTGGTCCACACCCAGCCATGCTCAGGGGATCATTTCTGGAGGTGCCCAGGAACCATCTGTGGCTCCGGGATCGAGCGCAGGCCTGCAGATGCTGGGCAAGCACCTTACCGTAGGCTGCACTATCTCTCTGCCTCTGCTCTGACAGGAGGATCTTATGTCAATTAAACCTAATACATAGAAATTTGCATCTGAATTTTTCACATCGCGGTTTTAAATTTAATTCTGGGGCTGGGGTGTAGATCTCGTGACTCATTTCTCTTGTAATTTACTAGACAATCAGTGTCTACTGGATTAGCAACTCCAGACATTAACCCTTCATCACCATTTGTGCCAAGTGCCAGTCTCAAGGCAAGTTTAAATAGCTCCTTGTATGGCACACACCGCCTTCCATCACTAAGGTCCATCCCACAGCCCTGAATCTCCTTCTGGGACGACAACCCCCAAGTCCAGCCACTTCCCTGCCTACCCAGCCCCTACACACCTTTCGGTCACTGAGCCCAGATACTGTGTCCACATACTCCTCCTGGATCATGAAGGCTGCCAGGTTGGCTGTGTAGCTGGCGAGGAAGATGACAGCGAAGAAGGCCCACACCAGTACCATGATTTTGCTGGTGGTGCCTCTGCGGTTCTCCACGGGCACCGAGTTATTGAACACCAGGGCCCAGAGCAGCCAGATGGATTTCCGATGGTGAAGGTCGAGCCACCAGGGCCTGCAGGGGGCCAGGAGGGGGACATGGAGTCCAGTTCTCTCTTGCTCAAGGCAGCTCCAGCTAGAACTACAATTCCCAGTGGCCACTCAGACCACTGCCACCTCAGGCAGCCACTGCTTTACATTGATGTCCAATGTAGTTCTAGCTGCAGTCCTGAGGCACTTAATGGAGGGCTGGGGACTCACGTTTGCCTGTGGCCAGGCTGCGGTTGTAGCCCACAGGGCTGAGGTACTCGAAGATGAAAGCGGTGACAGCAACCACGGTGAGGCACATGACGAACATCATCACCCACACGGCGGGGCTGTAGGGCTCTGGGGGAGAAGGCGCGTGTGTGGTCCTGGCCCAGCCAAGCCACGGATTGGGGGCACAGAGGCAAGGCCCAGATCTGGTGCCATCCTACTCTGTCCCCTCCACAGGACAGGCCGTGGGAGAGGGTCACCCAAGTACACCTCCCCTCCAGATGCATGGCCCCACACTCGGCCTGCCCTCAAGCTCCAGGCTCCCCTGCGAGGGAGTCCCCAGGTCAGCCCCGCTGCCATCCTCACCCCGTCTCCCCCTCCCAGCTGTACTCCCCCCGCCGGGTCTCTTCCCCCTGCAGCCCTGCAGTCTCGGCCTCTTGTTCCGCTCTCCCCCATCCATGCAGCTCAGGGCTTGTCCTCTCCCCTGGACGTGCTCCCTCCCAGGGCACCTATCGTGGCTGCTGACTGCTCGAGGACAAAGTCCTCACCCCCTCTGGCAGGAACCTGGCCTGGATCTTCTCAACCCCATGACCTGGTGACCAGAGCGGCCCCTGGCACCACATTGTCCCAGACCAGTCTGGGCATAAACCTGAGCACAGAGCCAGGAGTAACCATGGACACCCATGGGTGTGGCCTCCCTCTACCCTCCTAAAGAGCAAAACCCAGGGGCGGGAGCGTGGGTACAGTGGGTAGGGTGTTTGCCTTGCATGTGGCTAACCAGGTTTGATCTCTGGCATCCCATATTTTCCCCCTGAACCCTGTCAGGAATGATTCTTTCTTTTTTTTTTGGGGGGTCACACCAGCAATGCTCAGGGGTTGATCTGTACTCAGGAATTACTCCAGGCGGTGCTAAGGGGACCATACGGGATGCCAGGGATCAAAACCAGGTCAGCGGCGTGCAAGGCAAATGCCCTACCTGCTGTACTATCGCCCTGGCCCCAGCAGTGATTCTTGAGTGCAGAGCCAGGAGTAACTCTATGCATTGCTGGGTATGACCCAAAAAAAAAAAATAGTAAAACACAGCTTTTTTTTTTGGGGGGAGGGGTTCCACACCTGGTTGTGTTCGGGGCTTACTCTTGACTTTTTGCTCAGGGATTACTCTTGGAAGTGCTGGGAGACCATATGGGATACTAAGGATCAAACCTGGGTCAGCTGCATGCAGTGTAAATGCTCTGCCACTGTTATTATCTCTCCGGCCCTCCAAACTCAGCTTTCCTACTGAGGTCTGGGACCCCCTTCCCCAATCCCTATCTTATTTACACCCTCCCCAGTCTCACAGACCTGGTATGTTTCTTTGGTTTTGGATTTGCAGCCACACCTGGTGGTGTTCAGGGCTGACTCTTGGCTGTGTGCTTAGGGATCACTCCTGGATGGTGCTCAGGAGACCATATGGGGTGCTAGGGACTGAACTCAGGTCTGTCACATGCAAGGCAAGCACCTCACCAGCTGTATTGAATCTCTGGCCCCAGACCACATCTATTTCACAAACACCCCAGACCTCTCTCACACTGGGGGCTCCCTTTTGCTGTTCCCACCAGTTCACACAGAGCTAGGTACCTCGATAGATGCCCCACTCACCAACCCCACCTCCCCACAGCTCCCCTGTCTAAATTTCCTTTAAAAAATTTTGGGGGCGGGGCCGGAGCGATAGACCAGCAGGTGGGGCGTTTGCCTTGCAAGCAGCCAGCCTGTGCCGGCCCGGTTCGATCCCGGCATCCCATATGGTCCCCGAAGCACCGCCAGGAGTAATTCCTGAGTGCAGAGCCAGGAGAACCCCCTGAGTATCGCCGGGTGTGACCCAAAAAAGCAAAAAAAAAAAAATTGGGGGCTACACTGTACAATGCCCAGGGGTTATTTCTGGCTCTGCATTCAGGACTCATGGCAGTGTTCAGGGAATATATGGAGAACCAGGGATCACACCTGGGTTGGCTGTGTGCAAGCCAAATGCCTACTGCACTATCACTCTTCCCTCTGCCGCCATTTCTGAATCCCGAGACCCACTTGATTTCTGTCCCCACAGGATGGGAGGTCTGGGGATTGTGGGCAGAGACCAGTTCCTGCGACTGTCCTTCCATCCTCTCGTTCTAATGAAATTTAAGTTTATATTTAGTGGTGTTGGGGATGGAACCCTGGGCCACAGCTCCAGCTTGAGCCCTTGCATTCATACTTATTTATGGACAGGGAAAGGTGGATTGTGAACGGGCTGCCCTGGGGGGAGTTCTCTTGTGAAGCTGAAACCAGTTAGGTTGTGCAGAGTTTTCTGAGACCAAGGCGCCTTAGCTTCAGGGTACAATTGACTTTGATGGGGAAATGATGTCTCCCATTTTACAGGTTGGGAAACTGAGACTCAGAAGGGATGTCCCCTCACCAGCCCACAGGTCTAGGTCATGCCAAGGAGGGAGTTCTGGCTAACTGACCCCAGGTCCACCCGGCCCTCTGGGGTCCCCTGCCTCGCTGACCCAGGCCCGGCTCACCAAGGAAGGCCGAGGGGACACGGTGCCGTTGCTGCGGCGCCACCATCACACTGATGCCGGTCTCCACGAAGGGCACGGAGAAGTCCACGATCTCTGACCGCTCCTCGTTGATGGTGAGGGAGCCAATGGCCATGTCTGCGGCGCTGGTAGAACACCTGGGTGAGGGCGGAGGCCGGTGAGGGCACCGGGCTGGCCCCAGTGCACAGAGGAGGAGGTCGACGGGCAAGAGGGGGCGGTGGAAGAGCCACGCATGGCCTGTGCGGTGAGAACTGGGGAACAGGAATGGGAAGAGGTAGGGGCCCCAACCCTGCATCCAGCTCCCCCACTCCTCACTCTAAAGCCTTGGGCTCCATCCTCTTGGACATCGCTTTCCAGTCCCACCTCCTCTGCCTGGGGCCAACTCCCTGCACCTCAAAATAGGGCCTTCCTCCAGCCCTCTAAGTGCGCAACCCCCTGGAGCCCAGGGGTTCCGCTCCCTGTAGAACAGTGAGGGTGACAATGTCCTACACCTACACACCAGGCCTTGGCATGATGGTGCCCTAGACCTCACCTAGTATAAGACCCGCCTTGCACTGCAGGCTCTGCCCCATCAGAGCACGTCCACTCATAGCCCCGCCCCTACCCCATCCCGTCACAGCCCCACCCCCCAGGCCACTAGGCGCCGGCCTCTCTCCCTGCCCCCTGGTCCGGCCCGGCCTCACCTCCCCAATCATGCCGTTCCAGACACCATCGATCTTCTTCCCGTGCTTCCCATTGGTAACCAGATAGAGGTCATAGCTGAAGCCGATGGTGTGTGCCAGCCGCTTCAGAATGTCGATGCAGAAGCCCTTGCAGCACCGCTTCTCAGGGCGGGGGCATCCGCGGGGGCTGTGGGGGAGTGGGGCGGTTTGGAGACCAGGGAACCCCCCTTCTCGGGCTGTCCCCAGAGATGAGGCTGAGGGACTACTGAAACTCTGTTGAGCACTTTCCGAGGAAACTGAGGCTCGGAGATTGGTCATGGTCATTAAGAGGGAGGGCTCTCTGGGGTCCCAAGGGAGCAGGGGGCTGGCACCAGGACTACCAGCTAGCAGGGAGAAGGGGCATGAAGCTGGCACTCCTGGGTCCCCAGCTGTCACCTGTGGGTGCGGTTGAGCTGGCTGCGGCGGGGACAGAGTCCCTGATGCAAGTGCCACTGATGGGGTCAGCGGGCTCCACGATGACAAAGGGCCGCTCCTCCAGCGTGGCCACCATGAGGTGCTGTGTGTCGTCCACTGGCTGCAAGAAGCGGCCGTAGCGGGACCACAGCGGGTACTTGAGGCGGAGCGTCTGCTGCTCCCAGCTGCCCACCTTGGCCAAGAGAAGGGAATTCCGGCTCCCTGGGGGCGCCTTCCGGTGAGCCCGGAGGGCCCACCTTCCTCAGAGCTGGCACTCCCTGCTCCTTCTTCCTCAGAACCAGGAATCTGGTCGGGCATCTTCCTCCGCCCCATTTGGATCCAGGGGCCTACGCCTTCTTCCCCCAGCAGATAAGGGTCTGGGCTCCCCCAGCCCCTTCCCCCGCCAGAGCTCCTAGGGGGTGTGGCCAGGAGGTGAGACCAGTAGTGGGCACTCCTAGGGGCATGGCAAGTAGGCATGACCAGAAGGTGGGCCCTCCCGGGCGGGGCTTAGAGGTGGGCCCTCCCGGGGCGGGGCTTAGAGGTGGGCCCCCCCGGGCGGGGCTTAGAGGTGGGCCCTCCCGGGGGGCTTAGAGGTGGGCCCTCCCGGGGCGGGCTTAGAGGTGGGCCCTCCCGGGGCGGGGCTTAGAGGTGGGCCCTCCCGGGGCGGGGCTTAGAGGTGGGCCCTCCCGGGGCGGGGCTTAGAGGTGGGTCCTCCCGGGGCGGGGCTTAGAGGTGGGCCCTCCCAGCGTAACAAGTAGGCTTTGTGGGGCATGGTCAGGAGGCGGGCATCTTCCTGGAAGCGGAACCACTAGTGGGCCCTCCCCAGGGATGGAGCTACGACTCACCACCTCCCATGTCCTGTCTCTGGTCAAGGAGATGACCACCAGCGAGGGGTTCACCAGAAAGCCGTCTTCGTTGAAGGAATAATCACGGTTATCCCAAGTGATATTCATGAAGTACCTGGCCAGGAGGAAGGTCATGATGTGTGTGTCTTGATGGCAACATTCTCCTCTGGACTGACTGACCGCCTCCCACCCCCTCTCCCAGCTGGAACCCCACCTCCAAGACTCTGAAAGCCCAAATATCTCTTCTGGGCCCCCTTCCCTCCTCCATTCCCTACTTCCTGGCTCTGCTAAGCCAAAATTCCAATACCCCCTACCACTGTGGCTTGAGACCCTCTGTGTTCTGGCCCCCAGCTCTGATCTCTGGTCACTTCCTACACACAAATGTGCCCTCCCAAGCCCCTTTTCTGCCCTGCCAACACTGAAGGCAGTTGTTTGATCTACCTTGAGGCTTTCGAAGATGTTGTTCTCTTTGCCTGGAAAATATTTTCTGGTTTCTTCTTAGCTATAACTTGGCACATTTCCTGTCTCAGGGGAGGTGGATTGGGTGGGGGAATCCCTGGGGTGGGGGTCTCGGGACTGCCAGCTCTCCTGGTGATGTGCGCCCCCTGCTCCCTGACCCCAGGTCAGGCTCTTAGCTCTATCTTCTCACCCTCATGGACCATTTGCCCCCCAAGCACCAGCCTTCCTGGGCTCTCCACCTCATTGCCTCCCCACAGTGCTCCGAAACCTCCACATTCTAGCCTCTGCTTTGCCTCCGGCACTCCAGTCCCCAACTCTCCCGTGTTCACCTGCCTAAAGATACTGCAACCCCACCCAACTGCTCACCTTTCCTCCACCCTGGGGTGCTACTCCCCTAGTTTGGAATATTCTCTCTTTCTTGGCAATTCCAAGAAATACATTAAAAATCCGTAATTTTATTATTTATTTATTTATTTATTTATTTGTTTATTTATTTATTTATTTTTGTTTTTTTTGGGTCACACTCGGCGAAGCTCAAGGGTTACTCCTGACTCTGCACTCAGGAATTACTCCTGGTGGTACTCAGGAGACCATATGGGATGCCGGGATTGAACCTGGGTCAGCTGCGTGCAAGGCAAACGCCCTACCTGCTGTGCTATCGCTCCATCCCAGAATTAAGAAATTCTTAAAATCAAGTCTAGGGGCCGGAGTGATAGCAGAGCAGTTGGGCGCTTGCCTTGCAAACAGTTGACCTGGATTAGATCCCCGGCATCCCATATGGTCCCTGAGCACCGCCAGGAGTAATTCCTGAGCAAAGAGCCAGGAGTAACCCCTGAGCATTGTCGGGTGTGACTCAAAAAAGCAAAAAAAAAAATCAAGTCTAACCCCCTAATCTGACCCAAGTAGCCTACAGGAGCAATACTCTATGTGGGCACCCCCCACACACACACACACACAATAGCTTTGTTTAGGTCTCTGGACCTTTGCTTTCCCTCTCCCTTTACTTCATGCAGATCTTTCAGTAGTTGGCTCTGTCTGTGTCCATTGCGTTTAATTTGGTTTGGGCTTGGGGCCACATTCAGTGGTGCTTGGGAATGATATTGTGCTAGGGGTCTAATCTGGGGTTACTGTACTCAAAGCCTGCACATCATCCTTCAAAGTATCTCCCCGGACCCCTCCTTGTCCATTTTAGGGTTCCCAAGTTTCACCTTCTCAGAAAGGTCTTTCCTGTAACCACAGCCCCGCTTAATCTAGCACCCTAGGCATTGCTGATCACATTTCACTGTTTCATTTTCATCCCTGAAATCTGCTGACATTTACTCTTTTTTGTTTTGTTTTGAGGGCCACACCTGGTGATGCTCAGGGGACCATAGGAGATGCCAGGGACTGAAGCCAGATTGGCCATGTGCAAAGCAAGTACCTTACCCGCTGTACTATCACTCCAGCCCCTGGCATTTACTTCTTTGTTGTTTGTTCTCTGCTTGCCTCCCATATGACACTGTGGCTCTGTGAGAGAAGGGCTGTGTGCCTTTGTCCTTGCAGCACTGCCCACCACAAAGCAGGCCTGCAGTAAAGGACTTTTCTGTGGATGAATGGATGGTGGGTGGATGGGAGGATAGTGATGTAGGATGGTGAACAGATGAATGGCGAATGGATGATGGTGGATGGATGATGGATGGTGGCTAGGTCAATGGATGAGTACACGTATAGAGGAACAGTCAGATGACCAGGTGGATGGGTGTGTGGATGAATGGGTGGTTGGGTGGATGGATGGGTGGACAGATGGGTGATTGAGAGGATGGATGGGTGGATGTGTGGATGAATAGGTAGGCAGATCATGCTTCCAGGCTTAGCATATGTTTTTCCTGCTCCTGGAAACCTCCATAAGCTGACTTGTGACTTGCATAGCCTACGTTATTTTATTTTATTTTTGCTTTTTGGGTCACACCCAGCCAGCAATGCTTAGGAGTTACTCCTGGCTCTGCACTCAGGAATTACTCTTGGCAGTGCTTGGAGGATCATATGGGATGCTAGGGATCAACGTGGGTCAGCTGTGTGCAAGGAAAACACCCTATGCTATCATTCCGGCCCCAACATAGCCAATTTGGAAATCTGTTTGCTACCATAGAAATTTCTCTCTTGGCTTGCTTGCTCTCTGACTTTGGAGCAGCCCGCATCTCCCCCTCTTGAGACGTGTACTCTCTCTCTCTTTCCCTACTCCTTCCCATCCTAAAACCTCCTTAATAAAATCTGTTTTGGGGCGGAGCGAGAGCACGGTGGGTAGGGCCTTGCATGCGGCCGACCGGGTTCGATCCCGGCATCCCATGTGGTCCCTCGAGCACCGCCAGGAGTAATTCCTGAGTGCAGAGCTAGTAACCCCTGAGCATTGCCGATGTGACCCAAAAAAGCCAAAAAATAAATCTATTTTACTTCAAAAAAAAAAAAGAAAAGAAAGAAATTTCTCTCTTGGAAGACTTGGCTGTGAGATTTGGAGGGATGAGTGGTGGACAGGAAGGGCTGAAACTGCGAGCTTTAGGAGGCAGAAATACTAGGCTAGTGAAGATAAGGAACAGAAACTGAAGGCCAGAACCATAATCCAGCGTGCAGAGCGTTGGCCTTGCACATGGCTGATCTGGTTCGATTCCCCAACATTCCACATGGTTCCACATGGTTCCCCCAAGCATTGCCAGGAATAATTCCAGAAAGCAGAGCTAGCAGTAACACCTGAGCATTGCTTGGCCTCAATTCTTTTTTTTTTTTTTTTTTTTGCTTTTTGGGTCACACCCGGCCGCTCAGGGTTACTCCTGCTTTGCACTCAGGAATTACTCCTGATGGTGCTCTAGGGACCATATGGGATGCCGGGATTGAACCCGGGCGGCGCAGGCCAGCCGCGTGCAAGGCAAACACCCTACCCGCTGGGCTATTGCTCCGGCTCCTCAATTCTTTATTTTTTTTCCAGTGCTGGGAGACCATATGGGATGCCGGGATCGAACCCGGTCAGCCACGTGCAAGGCAAATGCCTTCCCTGCTGTCCTCTTGCTCCGGCCTCTTGGCCTTAATTCTTATTTTGCCTCAATTCCTGATGTCTATTTCCATGTGTGTTTCCCTCTCTAACAAACCCCCCTTTCCGTGAGGAAGCCTGAATGAGACTCTGCATCTTGCAATCCCAAATGTGTCATCCTGTTGTAGACAGAGCCCCCACCAGGGTGCCCACATGCCAGCTGCCTCCATTCTTGCAAGCAGCGTGCTGTGCTGGCCTTATCTTCATCCCTGTTACCAGCCGTATGGGACCCTGCGTCCTTTGAAAGGAACTGTGGACTTATTCATCTCTGTGTGCCGGGGCCCAGCAGGGAGCCCTTGCTCCCGGCGGGCGCTCACGAAGTATTTATGAACCAGTCTGCTTTCATACCCTCGCATGCCCAGGTCCTGATTTCCAACTCGCACCAATTTCTTAGGTCTCCTCCCTGGGCCTGCTTGCCATGCACTGCCTCTTCCACAGCTCAGATCATCCTTTTAGGACTCAAGACCCCTCCTTCCTCTCTTCTGTCCCCAAAGTCATCCATGTAGTGGAGAGGAAGTTTGCATAAAACCTTGTCCGTCCTTCCTTCCTTCCTCTTTCTTTTTTTTTTTTTTTTTGGGTCGAACTCAGCAATGCTCAGGGGTTACTCCTGGCTGTGCTTGAGGAATCACTCCTGTCAGTGCTCAGGGGAGACCCTATAATATGCTGGGGACAGAACCTCAGTTGGCCACGTGCAAGGCAAACTCCCTACCAGCTGTGCTATAGTTCCCATCCCTCTTTGTTTTTTTTAATGTTTGTTTGTTTTCAGGGGGTTACTTTTCCCCTTGCAGTACATAAAATTATGGACACATCTCCCAGTGGGTTTTTTTTTTGGGGGGGAGATTTATATCTGGCGATGCTCAGGACTTACTCCTAGCTCTGCACTCAGGAATTACTCCTGGCAGTTCTCAGGGGACCATATGGGATGCCAGGAATCAAACGAACCTGGGTCGGCAGTGCAAGGCAAATGCCCTACCTGCTGACATCTCCTAGTTTTATACTGCTAGGGTTTATAGTGCTAGGGGTTGAACCTGGGTCTTAAGCATGCCAGGCATATACTTTGATTTCAAAGACATTAAACAGGAAAAACAAAACAAAACACAAACAAAAAACCCTGCATCTTAAAATCACAAATGACAGTAAAACCCTCACTCTGCCATAGGTGTTTCTACCAACTTTCCAGATAGGAGACCCAGTTAGACCCACTTCATAGTATTTGGCAGCGGGAATTGGGCCATACCCAGCAGTGCTCAGGCAGTGCCCAGGGATCACTCCTGACAGTGTTTGGGGGCGCGGTGTGGTGCCAGGAATTGAATTGGGCTGAGCAGCGCTGCATGGCAAGCGCCTACCCAGCAATACTATTGCTTAGGCCTTTCTTACGGAAAGGAAACTGACCAGTGGAAAATATCCTTTCGGTTAGGTGCCTGTCCGGTCCTACTCACCTATGGAGGCTTTCTCCTCGGTGCGTGCGGTTCTGGGCACGACAGTCGTGGCCGAGCTCAGGCAGGAAGCCATAATCACGCAGTAGGGCCTGGGCCCCTCTGGCCACCACGGCTACGCCAGCGGCCACACGTCGGGCCAGGTCATCCCGCCAGCCTGCTGAGCGCACGGCAAAGAGGCCGGCGGGAAGCGGAGCACCTCCGGGCAGCAGAAGGGGCTCCCGGGGGGCGCCTGAGCCCCCGCCTCCAGCCAGCTGGGGCCCCACCATGAACCAGACGTAGCCTGGCCCAGTGAGGCCCGCCTCTTCGGCCGCCCGGAACACCGGCTCCGCCTCCTCCCGGGGGCAGAAGAGCAGGCGGATCTGGGCGCTGACGCTGCGCAGCTGGGCGCCCAGCACCGCCTCACCGGCCCCGGGTCCAGCGTCAGCGCCCCGCGGTGCTCCCAGCCCACAAGGCTGCCGTCAGTCAGCACCTCGATGTAAGACAGGAAGGCCCGGTGGCCTGGGGCACGCGTGGTCACCGCGACAAAGGACGTCCAGTCGTACTCCTCCAGCACCTCGAAGATCACCTGAAGCTGTTGCTCGGTGGAGGAGCCCAGCTGTAGGAATGTGGAGCCCTTCTCCTGCAGGGGGCAGGGCCGTCAGCTCTCCCTGTGTGCAGACCACGACGCCCCCAACCATGCCCAGAGGAGCCCATGCTCCAGCGGTCCAGAGGAGCCTCATCTCTGCATTCCTAAGCACAGGTCACGGGCCTCATTACGGCGGAGCAAGGAGCTATTGGCTCCCCACCACCACCTTTTGGAGTTTGGGGCACAGGACTGGCTTGGGGGTCCGGCTTGGTCACATGACAGAGCTCCAGGCTCCTCCTGTGACAACTCTCCTCCCCGCCATTGCATGGACCCCTTTTCCCACCCTGAGAGCGAAGCAGAGACCCCAGGGCCAAAGGCTGCTGTTCTCAGGATGGCGGGAGCCTCAAGCCCCGAGTCACTGCTGGGACAGTCACCTCCCATCCGGGACACCGATTTGAATTTTGTATGAGCAAGAAACAACTTTCTGTGTGGCCAGGAAGCCATGGAGGAAGCTTTCAGTTTCCCGCCCCCAACCCCCGTTTCCGGGAGGGAACTACAGTTCCCAGCACCCATGGGGACGACCTCGTTTCCCAGCAGGCAGCGTGGCTGCACACGCAGCGCCTTTGCCGGAGCGACCTTTGCTTTCTCTGCCTTCCCTCCTGCTTCTCTGTCCCCTGGCTTCTCTTTTTCCTTTGCTGAACCACCTCTGCCTAGAACAGTTAAAACGGAGGAGCGCCCTGGTATGACCTGTTCTTTGTCCTCTCTCGCCAGGGATCTGTGAAGATTAGCCTCGGTGCTATCCAATATGGTAGCCATTAGTCACCCAGAGCTATTCACGTTTCAAGTTGACCTGAAATGGACTTGAGTCCACCAGTTTCACTAACTTCATACCTGTCAAGTGCTCAGCAGACACTGGTATTGCATGGTAGCATAGAGGACATAGCAAATTCCGACCAGCTTCAGGGGAGAAGCTCCTACCGGATTGTACTAGGTACCTTCCTATCCTCATGAATTCAGGCCAGACCTTGTCTATACTCAGCATCTCCTCTTCCAAGAGTCATCCCAAAGTCAGCATAGCAAGACAGACTTTTCTCTATTTGCCTGGTCTCAAACGTGCTCCTTCAGGCCCTTCTTTCATTTCAACATCACCCTGTCCACTCCCAGGCTCCCTCCAAGTCTTCTCAGCCTGTCTTTAAGAGCACCCACTCCTCACTCTCCTCACACCCATCACTCTTCCTTGCCAAGACAATGCACCAGGTTCCTAACTCCTGTGCTCATGATTTTGCATCTTTGAATCCATTTTCCAGACAGCAGCTGGAATGATCTTTATAAAACACTAACTAATTGGATGGTATTCCTTCTTTTTTCTTTTTGGGCCACACTGACGATGTTCAGGGGTTATTTCTGACTCTACACTCTTGGCAGTGTTTGGGGAACTATATAGGATGCTGGGGATCTGACCCAGGTGGACCATTGGCAAGGCAAATGCTCTACCTGCTGCATTCTCTCCGGCCTCAGTATTTCTTCTTGGCCCAAAAAACATCCCTTAGTTCTACCTCAGATGAATCAAAGCCACACTAGCAGGGCCTGGTGTCCACAGCCTCTGACCTCATCTCCTGCCACCTCAGCCTCTTTGCTCTGCCTCAAATGTATCAACTTCCTTCTGGCTTCAGGGGCTTTGCCCATAACTATGGCTTTTCCCATGATCATAGTTCTCAAGTCCTAGGTCCACCTGGAGATTTCCTCCCTTGGAGAACGCTCCCCTGACTGCTGTTTACAGAAGCCTCCTTGTCCTCTGCTCTGAGTTTCCTGCCCAGGCATTTCCCACACTCTGTTCTTCCTTTCCCATCTCAGCATTAAAATGCAAGCTCCAGGGGCCGGAGCAATAGCACAGTGGGCAGGGCATTTGCCTTGCGTGGCCGATGCGGGTTCAATCCCCAGCATTCCGTATGGTCCCCCAAGCACTGCCAGGAGTAATTCCTGAGTAAAAAGCCAGGAGTAACCCTTCAGCATCGCCGGGAGTGACCCAAAAAGAAAAAAAAAATGCAAGTTCTATAAGAACAAGGGCCTGTCCCTTCTCTCTACCTTAACTCCTTGGCTTCAATACTTCTATCCTCCAGAAGTTAAAACAGCCTAATCACAACCCTCAGTGGGTTTTTCCAACAGTTCTTTAAGAAAAGCAAGTGGCCTTCTTCCTAGGTGTGTGGACTGTGGTCCTGGGTGGGTGGGGTCTCCCAGCAAGAAGTGAGAACCCCATTGGGTACTGTCCCAAGGTTCGGCAGGTGGAAGTGTACTGAGGACACCACCCTCCCAGGATTCAGTGGAGGGCACAGACAGACCTGTGAGGACCACACTTTTTCCCCTCCCGAGACACTGAAGGGACATTTCTCCACGGTGTACCCTGAGCATGCCACGGAAAGTGGCCCACGCTTCAGTGCCAATGGAAGCAACCACAAGGAATTACAGGCCATGGAGGCGGCCGCCAGGAAAACGTTCCCGTGCAGAGTTCAGCCACAGATCTCCAGACAGCACCAATGGGAGAAAGTTGGACGGAGGTCGTTCCCAGAATGCTCTGGACAGAGAACTACGAGCCCCAGCATGCAACAGCGATACTAGTAATAAAGCCGGCGCAGCTTAGGGCTCCACCCACCCAGGTGGGCCCTTTAACTTAACCTGCTGCCCCCATGGGTCCGCCCTTCTTCGCCCTTCGCCTTGGATAACCTTACTCCTCAGTCCAATCTCAACTCAGCTTTCTCTGGGAGTGGTACAGCTCCATCCAGCCACAGCCTGCCCTAGCCTCTTCGTCCAATGAAGAATCCTTGGATTCTTGGAAGAATCCAAAGAAGCCTCTGGATCCTTCCTTCCACTCCGGGCATTTCCCTGGGCGAACCCCACTCCCAGGCCCAATCTGGTCTTTCTAGACCTAGCTCCGGTAACACAGAGCTCCATCTTGGCCTTGCCCCTCACTGGCTAGCCCCCCCGCCCCTTCCCTGCCTCTACACCGTGTCCAGCCGGGACACATCACAACACCTTGCCTTGACTCCTCTTTCAGACGCTCAAAAGTCCCAATACCCGAATCATCACCACCGGCCTGACTCAGTCTCCCAGGAGAGTGCCCCCACATCCTCCTACAAAACCGCCTCCTGTATCCAGACTCTTACGGGACCTGGCCCGGATCTCTCCCCTCAGGACCCACCGCGGCCCCGCCCCCGCGGTGACCCAAGCCCGACCCAGACCCCGCCGCATAGAGGTCCTGGCCTTGCCCCACGGTGGCCCTGGCCCCACCCCATGGTGGTCCTGGCCCCTGCCCAGACTCCGCCCCGAGGTGCCTCTGGACCCTCCCCAAGCTGTCGCCTGCCCCACCCCCGGGCTGCCGTGGCCACGCCCCACCCGCCCCCCACGGTGGCCCTAGCCCCGCCCGAGGTGGCCCTGGCCCCGCCCCTGAGCGGCCCCACCCACCCGCATGTCGCGCGCACCTTGGGCGTGAGCACGAGAGCGGCGCCGCCGTGCACGGCCACGATGGGCAGCGAGGTCTGCGCCGACAGGAAGTCGAGGATGGGCGCCACGGCGGGCGCGCGCGAGTCGTCCTCGAAGACCACGCCGTGCACGCGCAGCCCCGACAGCAGGTCGCAGAGCTGCAGCACGAGGCTACGCGGGTCCGAGCCGTTGAGCACCAGCGCCACGGGCCGCACGTCCAGGCCCGGGCTGCGCACGGCCGCCGCCACGGCGGGACCCAGGCGCGCCGCCTCGGTGGCGTACGCGGGTCCCGAGAACACTAGCGCCACGTTGAGCGGCCGCGCCCTGCCGGGGCCCCGCCTGGCCCGCCGGCCCCGCCCGGCCCCGGCGCCTCGTCCGGGAACGGGCTGGCGCAGGCGAGCGCCAGCAGCAGCAGCATTTTAGCGGGGCCCCGAGGGGCCGCGGGGGCCACCGGCGCCGCGCATCGCCTGCGGACCCCGCCGGGCGGCCTCTGAGCCCGGGAGGGACCGGTGACAGTGCAGCAGAGCCGGGGAAGGCAGACGGGGAGAAAGAGGAGAGGCGTCGAGGTGGGGAGAAGAGGGAAAGTTTGGGGCGACAGAGACAGTGGGCAGAAATACAAAGGCGGGCAAGAGACAGTGGGAGATGGGGGGCAGACAGGATCCCGAGGGAGTGGAAGGAGGTGGAGATAGGGAAGCAGATAGGAAACGACCCCCCAGAGATGACGGTGCCGGAGAGCAGGGAGGGAGGTAGAAGGGCCGGACGGGCCGGACAGACAGACAAAGAGAAGGCGCCGGGACGGCAAGGGATGGGGAGAGGAGAGCGAGGTCGGGCGGAAGGGACCGAAGAGGGGGTGGGGGCGAGAAGAGCAGAAAGTTGGATGGCCGAGGACGGGGAGGGATGGAGCCCCACAGCCGATCCCCGGACCCCGGGCCGCCGAGAGAGGCAGAGACAGGGCGGCGGTGGCCCGCGGTGGCAAAGCCAGGCCCGGGTGGGGATGGAGGGGGACCCACAGCGCCACCGGAAACGGGGAGACAGAAATAGCCGAGTGGAACAGAGATGGAGACCCCCACCCCGCGAGGTGCCGGCACAGACATGAAAGGGCCGGGAAGGCGAGTGGTGGGAGGGAGCCGGAATAAAAGGAAGGAAAAGTGAAGGGGACAAAAACACAGAGAAAGGGAAAAGGGGTCAGGTGCAGGGGGAGAGAAAGAGAAATAGAAATTAGTGGTGCGTCCCAAGGAGAGAAAGTGCCCCCCAGGGCCTACTCCTCACCTCTGCCCCAACCCTCCGCCCCATTTTATTGTTGGTTAGTCCTGTCCCCCCACCACACCTCCCATTTCCAATGAGGATGAGAGTCCGGGTTCAGACTGGGCTGTAGGGTTGGGGGGGTCACAGCTGTGGCGAGCTGGTCGGGGGGCGGGGGTCTTTGGCTGCCAGCCCAGAGCAATTTGGGAAATGAGAGGAAATGCAGCGCTACCGCCTGGTCCCCTGTTGCACGCGGGCCGCCTGGGGTGGCCGGGCTGGGAGCCCAGACGCCCCGGGTTCGGGGGTGAGGAAGGAGGGCGCTAGGAGGGCGTGCAGCACTATCTCCCCTGGAAGAGCCCGGAGCCCGCCTGGGGGCGGGGGCTTCCCGAGGGGGCGGGGTCAGGCCGAGAAGCCGTTTCTTGGGGCTGTCAATCAGGCCTGTCCGGTTGCCATGGCAGCGCAGGCCCCAGCGCCCCGCGGGCCGGAGGGCGGGGACAGTCCCACCCCCCGCGGCCAGCCTCGCCCCTACCCAGCCCGCCCTCCTGGGCCGCCGGGAAGGGAGAGGGGGCTCGCGCTCCGGGGCCCCCCCAAGCCTGCTCCCCCCCGGCCCTCCTCTCCGCTGCCCTTCCCCTAGCAGCTGCTCAATCAGCGCTCAGAATAGCCCCCCCTCCGCCCTAAAATAACCCACAGCTGTGGCCTGGCCCCCGCGGGGTTAATACGCCCGCTCCCCCATCCCCGTTCCCGCCACCCCCTCTGCTGCTCCTTGAGGGTTCAAGTGGGGAGCACCCAGCCTTCTCCAGACAGACTCCCCTCCAGCCGGGCTAGGGTGTCCAAGGAAGGCCCCAAACTAAGAGCCTATACAGGATCCAGGCCCTCATTGTGCACCTCCCGAGCCTCAGGTCCCACTTGCATGCATCTGAGGGGCTAAAGTGTCCAGCACCCAGAACCCACCTGAGGGCAGGGTGCTCAGGGTGCCCTCCACCCCTCAAACCCCATGCTCTCCCCCAACTTTTGCCTGACCCCTCTCTGGCCGCTTGCCTACACCAGGGTGTCCAGCCTCCTATGGCTCCACAAACCACTAGTTCAGCCCCGAGCCCAGCCCCGGCCCTCCCGCCGAGAACCCCTCTTTTCTGTCTGTACCCCATCAGTACCAGCATCTTGGGCAATTCCCCCCACACCCAATCCAGTCCACGGCACAGTCTGTCGCCCAAGCTGAGGACAGGTGCTGGGGATTGTTGGGGTGTCCCTGTCCCCTCGCCCCATCTTAGAGAAGAGGGGAGGCTACTTTGAGCAACAGTCCATGGGCACCCCCGCGTGTCCCCCCATGGTGCTGCAGGCCTCCTGAGCCCTGTACCCAACCTCCATCCTATGTAAGAACCACAGGTTAGGGTGGGGGTGCCCAGAGCCTTGAGTGGGGGGGGGAAGCTGGGGGCGCCAGGCCTGGACGCCCGCAAGGTCCTTGGCCGTGTTAATAGCCGACTCATAGCTGGGGCGGGAGGGAGAGGGACGGAGCCGGGCGCTGCGGGCAGGGGCTGCAGAGGAAGGAGAATGGGGGATGGATCTGGAGAGGTGTGGGTGCCAGGTATGTGAGACTCTCCTCTCCGGAGGGAGGGAGCAGAGGTGCAGCGGGCAGGGGGTGGGGGGGCTAGGAGGACCGAGGTGTAGAGGCTGGGAATAAAGGGGTGCAGGGAGCCGCCGGAGAGGGGCAGAAGAGAACCCCAAGAACCGAGGGAGGGAGGGCAAAGGCCCCTCCTCGCCAGCCAGCACCCCCTTCCCAGTGCCAACTTTCCTGAATCTGGGGGGTCCACGTAGCACCCCTCCCCAGGCCTTACCTTTTCATGACCCTTCTCTGTGGGGAATAGCAGGGGGACCAGGACCGGATCCGGAGTCAGCCACCCGCAGGTTCTCGGCAGCAGAGCCGCTGGGGGGACAGGCCCTGGGGCGGCGGTGGCAGCGGCAGCGGCTCTGGGGGGCTCTGTCAGGCTCACCCTCCTCTTCTCCGGCCTGTCCTGCCCTGTCTGTCCCCCCAAGGTTGCCGTCCCCCCTGCTAGACGAGGACGCGGCTGCACATGTTGCTCTGGAAGTTGGGCCAGGACATTGCGGAGGCTATTGGGGTGTCCTCCTGCTGCCCGACCCCGTGGGGATCCCCCTCCGCCCACCCAGGGCCCTCCCCTCTGTTGCTCAGCCCCGGCTCCTCCTCCCTCCCATGTGTCCAGTCCTGCCTCTCCGGGGCCCATTCGCTCCGGCTTTGTGCCCACCACCACCAGCTCTGTCTGTCTGTCTGTCTGTCTGGGTCACCTCTGAGACAGGGGTGTGTGTTGGGGGCAGAGGCCGTCTGGGAGGGGATCTGCTTGCCGTGGCCTCCTTTGGCTGCCTCGCGCCCTCCAGCGCCCCCCCGCACCCCCCCCACTCTCAAGCACAGGCAGAGACACACAGACACACACGCACAACCTGACTTCCCTGGGATTCCCCCTCAACACCCCCCGGAGCCAGAGGACACAAGCGCGCGCGCACACACACACACCGCACGCACACGCACACACAGGGTCCGTCCGTCCGCGGCTGCGGGACAGACGGGAGGACAGGGCGGTCCCTGGACCAGATGCCCCGCCGGACGCAGGCAGGACGCGCAGAGCGCAGGTACGCACCAGCCACCCGGGACTGGGGGGCAGGAGGAAGGCGAGTGGGGGCCCCGGTGAGCCGGGCGGCTGCGGGCCCCCAGACAGACAGACCCCTCCCTCGCCGGCTGCTGCAGCCTGCACAGACACACCCCCTCCGCCCGCCCGGCCGCACACCCGAGCCCCAGAGCCTCACCGGGCCGTGGGGAGATGCGCGAGACACTCGTGAGGGCCGGGGACCCCGAGCCGGCGACACTTTCGGCCGGGCACCAGTGGCCGAGGCAGGCGGCGGCGGCGGCGGCGGCTGGAGGGCGGCGCGGCGGCCCCCGGAGCGGGAGGGACTCGCTCGTCGCTGCTCGCAGCCTCTGGTCTCCGCACACGCTCGCTGGGGATGCGATTAACATTCAGTCCCCGTCCGCCCTGCCGGGAGACCCACAACCCCCTCTTTGGCCTCCCCAGGGACCCCTCCTCCTGCCGTGACCGGGAAGGAGGCGCCCCCCTCCCGCAGCTCAGCTGAGTGTAAGGGCGAGGGGCGACAAGGGGCTGCGAGGCCAGGGGCTGGGGGGGCGGCCCCGCCAAAGGCACCCGGTCTCAGTGCCCCTGGGGTGACTGACCTCAGCCCCCCCACCCCAAACTGATGTTTGAGAGCCAGAGGCTCTTCCTGGACTCTGACTCAGCCATGCCGGACCCTCATGGCTTCTGATGCCCCAGAAGGACATACCTGCAAACTAGGACTCCATAGTTAAGCCAGGGTCCAGGTACCCAGCCTCCTCCCTCAGACCCAGGGTCCAGGTGCCCAGCCTCCTCCCTCAGACCCAGGGTCCAGGTGCCCAGGCTCTTCCCTCAGACCCAGGGCTCCAACCTCCTCCCTCAGACCCAGAGATCTAGGTGTCCCGCCTCCTCCCTTAGACCCAGAGGTCCACTCCAACCCCTCCTCCATCAGACCTTCTCCCTCAGGGGTCCAGGCACCCAGCTTTCTTCCTCAGACCTTAAGTTCCACCCTACCCCTTCAGACCCAAGGATCTAGGCACCCGGGCTATTCCCTCAGACACAGAGGTCCACCCCTAACCCCCTCCCTCAAGCCCAAAGGTGCTCCCCAATGCCTCAGATCCAGGGGTCCAGGTCCCCAGCTTCCTCCTTCAGACTCAGAGGTCCACCCCAACCCATACTCCCTCAGACCTAGGGTTCTCTCTAACCCCTCCCCTGTAGACTCGGGTTCACCTTCTCCACCCTCAGACCCAGGGGTCCAGGCCTCTGCTTCCTCCCTCAGATCTGGAGATTCAACCAACCCCTCCTCCTTCAGACCCAGAGTTCCAGGTGACCAGCCTCCTCCCTTAGACCCAGAGGTCCACTCCAACCCCTCCTCCATCAGACCTGCCAGTACACCAATTCCCTTCCCCCTCAGGGGTCCAGGCACCCAGCCTCCTCCCTTAGACCTGGAGTTGCACCCACACCCTAGACCCAGCCTATTCCCTCACACAGAGGTCCACCCTAACTCCCTCCTTCAGACCTGGAGGTCCAGGCTCCCAGACTCTCCCTCACAATTGGGGGTCCGTCCTTCCAACCCTCCTCCCTCAGACCCAGGGGTCCCTCCAACCCCTCCTCCTTTAGACTCAAAGCTTTACCGCTTCTTCCCCTCCTCAGTCCTAGGGATCCTTCCAATCCCTCCTCTTCCTTTATTTATTCGTTTTTTGCGTAACACCCAGTGATGCTAGGGGTTACTCCTGGCTCTGCACTCAGGAATTACTCCTTGGGGGACCATATGGGATGCCAGAATCAATCCCAGGTCAGCCGCATGCAAGGCAAACACCCTCCTCGCTGCACTATGACTCCGGCCCCTTCCTCCTTCATTTTTATTTATTTATTTATTTATTTATTTATTTATTTTTTTTGCTTTTTTGGGTCACACCCGGCAATGCTCAGGGGTTTCTCCTGGCTCTGCACTCAGGAGTTACTCCTGGCGGTGCGCAGGGGACCATATGGGATGCCGGGGATCGAACCCGCCGGCATAGGGCGGCCGCGTGCAAGGCAAGCGCCCTACCCGCTGGGCTATCGCTCCGGCCCCCATATTTATTCATTTATTTATCTATCTATTTATTTTGCATTTTGAGTCACAGCCAGCAATGCTCAGAGGTTACTCTTGGCTCTTTGCTCAGGAATTACTCCTAGCGGGTCTTGGGCACCATATGGGATGCCGGGATTGAACCCGGGTCAGCTGCGTGCAAGGCAAACGCCCTCCCGCTGTGCTATCACTCTGTCCCCCCTTTAGATCCAAAGGTTCACTCACTCCACCCTTAGACCCAGAGTCCATTCTCATCCCCTCCTCCCTCAAACCTGGGAGATCCAGGCCCTCCCAGGCCCCAGACCCCCGTCATACCCAGGAGTCTGAGCCCCCTTCTTGGAATGAGTCCCACCCAGCCTCTAGTCTGTGTCTCGAGGATCAGATGCCCAACCCCTCCTGACTCCTGTCTTTCCCATTTCAGGAATGTGAGCCCCCCCATTCTCCCAGACCCTAGGTGCCCACTTAACCTGCTCACAGGCCAGCCTGGACCCCTCACTCAACAGTGCTACCTTGCCCCTGGCTCTCTGGGACCCCATATCCAGCAGGATGGGAAAGTGTCGCTGGCCTTGGGGGTTGAACCCTTAGGGGTTGAACTCTGGAAGGGTTTATGCAACTTTCCTTCTGGGTGACACTTGTGGCGACAGAGACCAGGCCCCTTAATAAAAGAGGGGGTATATAAGGTACAGAGGTGTACTAGCTTTTCTCAGAGCTGGGTGCCTGAGGGTGTCGTGGTCTTGAACTTGTGACAGCTGAGGTGGATTTGTATAGGAGGTCAGGTTGTGAGTCCCCAAAAGGGCGTCAGACTTGGAGGGAGGGAATCAGGATTGCCTGGGGGGCCAGTAGAGATGGGACCACGTCTGAGGGAGGAAACACTGGGGGTTTGCACTCGAGTCTGAGGGAGGAGGTTGGGGTGGCTGTACCCGGGGCCGGAGGACACCAGCAGCCAGGGCTTCAGGGTATGGTGGAAGAGGAAGTGAGGCTTGGACTCCTGACCTGAGGGAAGGTTCTCAGGAGCCTGAACCCCTTAGTCTGAGAAAGGAGGGGCTGGGGGGGTCTGAACCCCTGGGTCTGAGAGAGGAGGCTGATGGTTTCAATATTTGGAACTTGAGGAAGAGGGCCACCTGGAGTGTGAGGGAGGAAATCCCTGGGTCTGAACAAGGCTGAGGATAACTTCCCTGTCCCCTGGGTGAGCCACAGCTGGACGCCAAGTTGCCAAGGGATCAGCTGTCGGCCCAGCGTCTGAGCCCGGCCGAGATTCGCAGGGCAGAGACTGGACTACGACCCTTTCCGAGACACAGTCTGCGGGAAGGGGGGCGGGGGCTGACGGGGACGCAGGCTTTGGCTTTGGCAGAGGAACCGTGTGCGCCCCACACTCCGCCCCTTCCTTACTCTGCCAGCTCATAGCTAGGAGCTCGCGGGCCGCTTCGGGATGGCTGCGTACATCCGCGGGTGCCGGGAGGGGGCGCTGACCAGCAGAGGCTCCCGCCCTCGGGGCGGGGCCTCCGGCCGGACCCGCCCCCCGGCCGCCCGCCTCCCCTCTTCCCGGCTCCGGCTCGGCCTCCAGCTCCCGCCTGGGCTCCCCCTCCCAGAAGCCCCTCCCCGGAGCCGAGCCCACCCAGGGCCCCCACTGCCGCTCCCCTGCCCAGCCGCCCGACCCGAACAGCCGCCCCGGGGTAGCCCCCCGTCCTCCTGCTTCCCTCCAGCCCAGCCCTGCCAGATCCCCCAACCATGAATCTCTTCCGATTCCTGGGAGACCTCTCCCACCTCCTAGCCATCATTCTGCTGCTGCTCAAAATCTGGAAGTCCCGCTCGTGTGCTGGTGAGCGCCCCGCAAGGGAGAGGGGAGCCGGGGTCTGGGGGCGGCCCAGGTCGGAGGAGGGTTTGGAAGCACCGAAGGGGATGGGTCCCTCCCCGCCCCCTCCGCCCCCTGCGGGCTGGGGAGTCCCATTCCAGGGCTCGGGTCACGGGGGTGGGCTTCACTCCCACTATGTACTGGGGGTGCCACCAGTTGAGCATGGGGGTCCCCAGGCCCCCTGCCCTCTCCGGGCGGCCCCGGGTTCCGGGAGCGGGAGCCGTCGCAGCCCGGGGAGGCGGCCGGGAGTTGGTGACGTGGACCGCGGCGTCCAGGAAGGGGCAGGCGGGACGCGGCCCGCGTTGGGGGAGGGATGAGGTCAAACGGGGCCTACCCGAGGCCCCACCTGGCTTCCAAGGGTGGGAGGACCCCGAGGGAACTGGGGGCGACCATGAGGCCTAGCCCGGGACAGAGCCTCGGGCTGGAGTAGCTGCCGGGCCGGGCTGCCCCCTGGCTGTGGGTCCTGGGAACGGGCCCAGCCCCGGCCGGCACGGCAGGGGCCTCAGGGTTTGAGGGCGTCTTGGAGCCCGCAGCCCCCACTTAGGGCTTGGGTTGTTCTCCATGTGCCCCCTACCCATCCTGCTGTCCCGCAGGGATTTCGGGCAAGAGCCAGGTCCTGTTCGCCGTGGTGTTCACTGCTCGCTACCTGGACCTCTTCACCAACTACATCTCACTGTACAACACCTGCATGAAGGTAAAGGCCACTCCCGCCCTCCTGAGCTGGGGACTTCATACCAGCTGACCGCCAGGCTAAAGAGCTTAGACTAGGGTCTGAGGGAGGAGGCTGGGGCCTGGACTCCCTGGGTCTGAGGGGGTGGCTGGGGCCTGGACTCCTGGGTTTGAGGGAGGAGGCTGGGGGCCTGGACTCCTGGGTCTGAGGGAAGAGGCTGGGGGCCTAGACTTTGGGGTCTGAGGGGGGGAGACTGGGGATGGACTCCTGGGTCTGAGGGAGGAGGCTGGGGCCTGGACTCCTGGGTCTGAGGGAGGAGGCTGGGAGCCTGGACTCCTGGGTCTGAGGGAAGAGGCTGGGGATGGACTCCTGGGTCTGAGGGAGGAGGCTGGGGGGCCTAGACTTTGGCGTCTGAGGAGGAAGTTAGGCCCTGGACCTTTGGGCCTGAGGGAGGAGAGACCGGGGTCTGGATCTATGGATCTGAGGGAGAAGGGACTGGGGGTTGACCTCTTGGAGTCTCCCGGGGGCTATAGCTCTGCTTTGAGCTGCAGCGCCCCACCTTGGCTGTCTCCACAGGTGGTCTACATTGCCTGTTCCTTCACCACGGTCTGGATGATTTACAGCAAGTTCAAAGCCACTTATGATGGCAATCACGACACATTCCGCGTGGAGTTCCTCGTTGTCCCCACGGCCGTCCTGGCCTTCCTGGTCAACCACGACTTCACCCCACTGGAGGTAGGCAGACTCCCTGACCAGCTGGCCTGCTCTGTGGCCCCCGGTGGCTGCCTCTTTGACCACTGTCTGCAGGCATCACCCTAACGTAAAGACACCCCCAGCCTCCATACTCGTTCCCTGCCTGTCCCACACAGGTGCCCACCCGCTCCAGAGTAGTCTTCTCCCATGGAGAAATGGATTCTTGGGGAATTCTTGGAGAAATGGATTCTTGGATTTTATCCCCTGCTGGTTCAAGCAGTGAAAGGCAGGAAGTCTGGGGGGCGTGCCATCCACATTGGTGCCTTGCTTGGGTGTGTTGGGTGTGGGAACCAGCTCTGAGGTTCAGAAATGTTTTTTTTTTTTTTTTTTGCTTTTTGGGCACCGGCAATGCTCAGGGGTTTCTCCTGGCTCTGCACTCAGGAATTACTCCTGGTGGTGCTCGGGGACCATATGGGATGCCGGGATAGAACCCAGGCCGGCAGAGGCCGGCGTGCAAAGGCAAGCGCCCTACCGCTGGGCTATCGCTCCGGCCCCAATGCTCCTTTTTTTGGGGCCAGAGCGATAGCACAGCGGTAGGGCGTTGCCTTGCACACAGCCAACTTGGATTAGATCCCCAGCATCCCATATGGTCCCCTGAGCACTGCCAGGAGTAATTCCTGAGTGCAGAGCCAGGTGTAGCCCCTGAGCATTGCCAGGTGTGACCAAAAAGCAAAACAACAAAAACAAAACTTTTTAGCTTCGAGTGTCACCTTGGCCCTCTGTGCCTCCGAAGTTCCCTGGCCCTAGTGACCATGCTTGGACCCTTAAGCACCAACCTGGAAATAGCCCCATGACACCTCCAGGGGTGATCCCCAAATACAGCAAAACCAAGGGTCGGAAGAGACAGCTCCGTGGATTGGTGCCATGCATGGCGTGCAGGAGGCCACTCCCGGCAGCATTCGGTCCCTGAGCTCTCCTGGGACTTGCCCCTAAGTGCCACTGGATGTGCCCCCTGGATAGCAGAAGAAAAGCACTGGGAGTCTGTACGCAGAAGGTGGGCGTCCAAGGGCCGCTTCTGCGACGAGGCTTTAGAAGCCCTGCAGGGTCTTTGTGTCTCAGCTTCCTGCGGTGACATTTGGTTCCTGCCCACTCTGGTTTGACACTGGTTTGGGGACAGTGGGTACTGCCTGACCTCTTTTACTGCTCTACATTAGCTTTGATGTTTTGTTTTTTTTTGGGGGATATAAACAGTCCCCTGGGAGGATTTTTTGAGAGGGTCTGTGCAGTGCCTCTGGTCTCCCACCTCCGGTTCAAGCCATGACTCCATAGTTTTCTGGAGGTTGGGGCCCGAGCAAAAGCACAGCGGGTAGGGCATTTGCCTTGCATGCGGCCGACTCGGGTTCGATCCCGGCACCCATATGGTCCCCTGAGCACCGCCAGGCGTAATTCCTGAGTGCAGAGTTAGGAAGAACCCCAGAGCATTGCCGGGTGTGACCCAAAAAGCAAAAAAAAAACCCTAAGTTTTCGGAGGGGGCATTTGCCTTGCATGCAGCCGACCTTGGTTTGATTCCCAGTATCCCATATGGTCCCTTGAGCACCACCAGGAGTAATTCCTGAGTGCAGAGCTAGGAGGAACCCCTGAGCATTGCTGAATGGGACCCCGCGGAAAAAAAGAAAGAAAAATAAAACCCAAGTTTTCTGGGAGTTAACGTCACAGTTTAACTTGACTACAGATGCAAATATATCTGCGTGTGTCTCCAGTTTGTCTCAGTTTTGTCCTGCCTATTGCTTTTGAGGCCACAGCCCATCATGCTTAGGGGTTATTCCTGGCTGTGTGCTCAGAAGTGAGCCCCTGTGGTGCTGGGGATTTGAACTAGGATTTTGGTCACTGCAGCTGCAGGTAAGAGAATTGAGCCTGTGCTGTCTCTCCAGCTCATTCTTCTTAATCTGGTTTGGGCTCCATACCTCTGGTGTCCAAGAATTACTCTTGATTTTCTGCTTCAGGGTCACTCCTGGCAGGGTCCTTGGAACCATGCAGTGCTGGAGATTGCAGGCCTTTGGTATGCCAAACACGTGGCCTACCCATTGAGCCTGGAGTGATAATACAATGGGATTGAGCACTTCCCTTGCATATAGCTGACCCAGGTTCAATCCTAGCATCTTATATGTTTCACAGAGCCCTGCCAGGAGTGATTCCTGAGCACAGAGTCAGAAGTAAGCCCTGAGTACTGCTGGGTTTGCTGCCCCCTTCCCAATTTTATTTTAAGTTGGAAAGTGGGTCAGGCACTTGCTTTGTCCATGACTGACCCTGGTTTGATCCGCTGCACTGCATATGGCTTCCTGAGTGCACTCAGGAATAAGCCCTGAGCATAACTGATTGTGCCCCAAACAACTCTCCCTCCCCCACTTTATTTTTCCATGCTAGGGACTAATACAGAACCTCATGCATTCAAGGCATGTTTTGTTTTGTTTGAGGGCTACACCTCGCAGTGCTCAGGGCTCACTCCTGGCTCTGTACTCAGGGTCACCCCTGGGAGGACTGTTAGCAGTACCGGAATTGAACCTGGGTTGACCACGTGCAAGGCAAGTGCCCTCCCTGCTGCACTATTTTTCTAGTCCTACTACTTAAAAAAAAAAAAAAGCCCTATTGTGTTTATTAGTGTGCTTCTAGTTTTGGGATATTTTGGTAATTAATATTTTCCTATGACCTGAATGAAATGGTTTGAGGCTCTTTGTGTTCCTGGAGCAAGCAGATGCCCTTGGGCTACACTAGCATTCGACAGGGCATATGGAGATGTTGTTACTGGTGCCCGCTTGAGCAAATCGAACAACAAGTGATACAAGTGATACAATATTGTCCCTTTTTTTTTTTTTTTTTTTGCTTTTTGGGTCACACCCGGCAATGCTCAGGGGTTCCTCCTTGCTCTGCACTCAGGAATTACTCCTGGTGGTGCTGGGGGTGGGTGTGGGCACCATATGGGATGCCAGGGATCGAACCTGGGTCGGCCGCATGCAAGGCAAACGTCCTACCGCTGTGCTATTGCTCTGGCCCCTACTATTTTATTATAGTTTAGGTAATACTCTTTTGTGTAGGGGGTCTTCCCTCTCGTCAGAACTCCACCCAGCAGACCAGCCTATCACAGCCCGGCTTGTGCAGCCGCTTGCAGCAGCGCAGTTTATCAATAAATGCTGGACTTAGAGATGACTACAAGAGTATGCTACCTGCACGGCAGAGCCTGGCAAGCTACCCGTGTTGTATTTGATATGCCAAATACCAGTAACAATTATAGACCTCATTCCAGAATGGATTGAGGCTCTTTATGTTCCTGGAGCAAGCAGATGCCCTTGGGCTCTACTAGCATGAGACAGGACATATGGAGATGTTACTGGGGCCCGCTCGAGACAATTGATGATGAACGGGAAGACAATGATACAGTGATAAAACTCTATTATTCCTGATAAATGTTCCTGATAAAAACTATTATTTGGGGGTCGGAGTGATAGCACAGCAGGTAGGGCGTTTGCCTTGCATGCAGCCAACCCGGGTTCGATCCCTGGCATCCCATATGGTCCCTGTGCACCACCAGGAGTAATTCCTGAGCGAAGAGCCAGGAGTAACTCCTGAGCATTGCTGGGTGTGACCCTAAAAGCAAAAAAAAAAAAAAAAAAATCCAAAAAAAACCTCTATTATTTGAGCTATCTCCTTAGACCTTCCATTTCTTTGTGGGGTGGGGCATGGATTTGGGGCCATACCCCCATAGTGTTCAAGGGGTTATTCCTAGCTCTGTGCTTGGGGGTCATTCCCAGTGTCTCCTGGGGACCATGAAGTGCCGGAGATTGAACTGGAGTCACTGAATGCAGACTGAGCCCCTAGCCCCAGTACTATCCTTGGGCCCTTTGTACTCCTATTTTAGCGGTGTGACCTTGAACAGGTCACGAGCCTTTGACCCTTAGTCTCCTCATCTGTGTAATGGACTAACACTGAGACTACCTCAGTGTGTTCAGGTGGAGCCAGTGTGTCTTTCTTCGTTCTCATTCTCTTATTCCTTCCTGCATTTCCCTCATGTATTCCTTCATTCCACTGTCTCTCTTTCCTTTCTTCCCTCCCTGCCTCCCTCCTCCTTTCCTTCCTTCCTTCATTGAATTGCAGGAATAGTGCTTGGCCCCAGGTCTGCTGTGGGGCTTTTACCGTGGCCATTATCTTGGGGGGGGATGATGGTCAGCGAGAGCCCTCTCTGGAACTGGCTGATGTGCTGAAGCTCGAACAAGGGGATGGGCAGATGGACGGTGGTTCTTGGAGAGAGCTCGGGGACAGTGCGCACACAGGTCAATGTGACGGCAGGCCCACGTGCCATGGTGCCGAGCATGACGGCAGGCGTGGAAGATGAGGCTGGTCTGGAGGCTGGACGCTTCAGCTCTGAGATCTCACTTATCTGGAGCGGGGGAGGCAGGAGGTTGCTCCAGCAGAGCAGTGCTCAAAGGCTGAGTGTCTTGTTTTTTGGACTTTTCCTCCTGGGTTTTGAGGCCTCCCCAGACAGTGCTTGGGGCCTGTTCCTGACTCTGTGCTCAGGCCATGCCTGTCAGTTCTCTGAGAACCATATGGGATAGTGGGGATTCAAACCAGGTCGTCACCGTTGCTTCAGCCCCATGCAAGGCTAGATGGGTCCTCTGTACTGACGCTTTAGCCCTTCCCGGAAGGTTTTTATTTAAATTTATTTTGCTTTTTTGAGTTGCAACCGATGATGCTCAGGGGTTATTCTGGCTAGGCGCTCAGGAATCACTCCTGGTAGTGCCCGGGACCATATGGGATGTCAGGAATTGAGCATGGGTCGGCCTAGTGCAAGGCAAATACCCCATCCAATGTACTATCACTTGGGCCCCTCCCGAATTTTTTTTTTCCTTTTTTGGGTCACACGCAGCGATGAGATGCTCAGGGGTTACTCCTGCTCTGCACTCAGGTGTTACTTCTGGAGCTGCTCACATGTAATTTCTTCAGGAATTACTCCTGGAGTATCACATGGGATGCAGAGGATCAAACCTGGGTGGCTGCATGCTAGGCAAACGCCCTACTTGCTGTGCTATTGCTCCGGCCCCAGATGTTTTAAATTAGGGAGTAGCCAGGTCTGAATCATGTCTCTAAAGAGACGTCACATGATGCCCCACTGGGGCAGGAGGATGAATCCTAGTCTCAAGAGAGGGGTCTCCCAGCGGAGATTCTTACCCTGCCTCTGCCCTTGGAGATGTCTGCTTAAAGAGGCTCCGGAGTCCCACCCCCGTCCCTCTGGCTTTGACCCTCCCATCTCCTGCCACTTAGGGCTTTGGTTTGCCCATTTGGAGTACGGGTGCAGGTAATGGGCCTCCAGCTACTGGATGCGGTGGGATCAGGCATGGTGGGGCAAGCCCCATGCATCCACTGTGGGGTGCCCATCCCTTGGGCTCCCCTCTATTGGGCCCTGTCGCTCACAGATCCTCTGGACCTTCTCCATCTACCTGGAGTCGGTGGCCATCCTGCCGCAGCTCTTCATGGTGAGCAAGACGGGCGAGGCGGAGACCATCACCAGCCACTACTTGTTCAAGGCTGGGCGTCTACCGCACACTCTATCTTTTCAACTGGATCTGGCGCTACCACTTTGAGGGTTTCTTCGACCTCATTGCCATCGTGGCCGGCCTGGTGCAGACTGTCCTCTACTGCGATTTCTTCTACCTCTACATCACCAAAGGTAGCCCCTTCCCACACGCGGTGCCTCCCTCAGCTTTGCGGGAAGACTTCAGACGTTGGGCCTTGCGCCTGTGTTTTTGCATGGTGTCCTGGCAGGCAGCCTTGTGGGGTGCCCAAGCAGCTGGCTCCAAGGGCTGGGGCTTGCATTGCCTCTGGCTTTTCCCTTCCCAGAATTTTTCCCTCTGTCTCCTTCCTAGCCTCAGGATCCTGGAGCTGCCCTGTCTCACCCACCAGACATCTTAGTTTTCCATCTGCCCTGCCCTTGTCAGATGGAGGAGGGCCTGTCTTTGTGGAGCAAAGTCTGTTCTTGCCCTTAGGGGCTCAGGACGCCCCTCCCTCCCAACGAGATTCATTCATTCATTCCTCCCACCTCTCGTGCACCCGTGGTGTTCGGGGCTGGGTTCTGGGCTGCTACAGAGGGCGGAGGATTGGAGAGGTGGTGAAGGTGGAGTGAGGCGTGAAGGTGACAGATCTGGAGGGGGACGGGACAAGAAGGGATTGGAACGGTGGTCGTGACGGTGATAGGGGGGTCAGGGATAGGCTGCTCAGAGCCAAGCGAGGAGTTCACGAAAGAAAAAGGGGTGGCGGCCAGGGTGTGGACTGAGCGCCGGCTGGGGGGGTCTCACCCCCTTTCCCCCGCCAGCCCCTCTGGCCCAAGATCCAGGGCCTCTTGGCTGGAGTCCTCGGAGTAGGTGGAGGAAGGGCTGATGCTAGAAGAGATGGGGCTTCCCCTTTTTTGGGGGCTACATCTTGAAAATAGCACTCTTGGGACCACTCCTAGTAATACTTGGCCAACTGGGCTGGTGGTTCAATGCAAAGGCCCTGCAGTACCGGGATGGGGATCAAACAGGCTCTGGTGCAGCCACGTTTCCTGCCCCGGTCTACCGTTGTTCAGTTCCTACAATAAGTTCAGGCCTCGCCTCCGTCCCAGGGCTGGTCCCTTCAGTCTGGAACCAGGAGTGCGCCCTCTCTGTGCTTCTGCGCAGCCTAGGGTCCGAGCTCTGCTGGTTGATGCTGGGCGGGGCTTCTTTCCCCCAGGCACGGGCTAACACCACTCCACTTCTCTCTCCTCAGTCCTAAAGGGGAAGAAGCTGAGCCTCCCAGCCTAGCCCCCTTGCCACCCCAGAGGCAGACCGAGGCCACACGACAGACCGGCACCTTCTGCTCCCTGCGACGGTGACTTTTTAACCAACCAACCTCTCCCCACGCACCATCCCCCTCCTGCCGGCTTTCAGGGGGCGGTGGAGCACCCACGTCATGGGGAGCTCAGGACCTGGGCTGTTTGTAGTTTTTTGCCTTTTAGAGAAGAAAAAAAAAGATCTTTCCACAATTTAGTTTTTTCGATGACTCCTTTCTCTTCTAGCTCTTCTCCTCACACCCCTTTTTATAAACCATCTCCTCGTGCCCTCTGAGGTGGGCCGGGTTGGAGGTATCCCCCCCAACACACGCAGGCCCCTTCACGCCCTCTAGACCCGCGGCCTCCCAACCTAAACAAATTGCCAAGCCCTAAACCTGCCTGCCTGACCTCCCACCATGGCTGACGGCGAAGCCCCACACCCCCAAACTTGTAGGCCCCAGAAAGGGAGTTGGGAGGGTCGAATTCCCCTGATTTTTCATAATTGATTTTTTTTCTCCAGAGTTTGGGTTCTTTGATCTGGCCTTTTTTTTTTCTTTTGGCAATTTAGGGAGACGAGGGGCTGGGCATGAGCTGGGGGCTGGCCTGTGGGGCCCCGATGTTTTGTCGCCATGTTTTTGTACAGAATTGATGGTTGATTCTTTGTTCTCTTGAATAAACCAAGGAAAATGATGCCTCTCTTTCGCTACGTGTTGCCCCCCTCTCTTTGGAGTTTGTGGGGGTCCCTCTGCCCTGGCCCCTGTGTCTGCTTCTGCTTTACTCCACTGACTGTCCATGGGTGGTTAAGAATGGGGGTTCCTTGGTCTCGGTTGCACCCTGACTTGGCTCCACTGGGAAGAGTTCGTTTAACTCCACTGAATTAGAGTTAAAAAGAAAAAAAAATCTCAAAAATTCTTCTAATCCTTGACACAGAACTTTCTGGCATATCTCCTGAGTCTTGGGGTCACAAAGAACCTTCCGAACATGTTCCTGAAGTCACTCATGGCATCATGAGTGACCCCTTCCCCTGGCCACCCCTTGCCATTTGGTCAAACCACTGTTTTAGATTTTATTTTTTATTTTTATTTTTTTTTGCTTTTTGGGTCACACCCGGCGATGCTCAGGGGTTTCTCCCTGGCTCTCCACTCAGGAATTACTCCTGGCGGCGCCGGGGACCATATGGGATGCCGGGATCGAACCCAGGCCGGCACGAGCCGGCCGCGTGCAAGGCAAACGCCCTACCCGCTGGGCTATCGCTCCGGCCCCCTGTTTTAGATTTTAAAGGAAATAATTCCCAACCTTTCAATACCAGATTTCCACATAGAAAGCTGGATTTATGGCATCTTTTGAAAAAAAATAAAACCCATCACTCTAATGCCAGGATCAGTTTGAAGGATAGCAGATGTCAGGAGCTGAAAGGGATGGGACAGACTTTCCACAGGCTCCCTGACACTTGGCGAGGGCTTGGAGCCATTAACTGTCAGGCAGACGCTGTTGGCTTGGGCTTTGTGGATGAGAAGTGAAACATCTCCATGACTCCAGATGGGCCTCACTCACCTCTGGTCCTGGCTTTCTCTCATGCCCCTCCCTGGCCTGGTGACCATTTGTTAAGGTTTCTTTTTTTCTTTTTGGGTCACACCCGGCAATGCCCAGGGGTTACTCCTGGCTCTGCACTCAGGAATCACTCCTGGCGGTGCTCAGGGGACCATATGGGATGCCAGGGATTGAACTCGGGCTGCACAGGCCGGCGCGTGCAAGGCAAACACCCTACCCACTGGGCTATTGCTCCAGCCCCTGTTAAGGTTTCTTTCTCTGAACTTCCTCTCCCGCTTTCTGTCTTCAGAGTTCAGCTCCGGAAACTTCCAGAAGCTTCTAGGAACTGGAGTCCCATGGCCATTTCCCCAGCACCAGATGTTGGTGCCCTCCTGGCAGAGGAGAGCCAGGCTTAGAGGGGTGAGGGGCAGATTTGGGGTTCTCCCTGAACTTCTGACACTGGGACTGGAGTGTGAAACCACTTCTGTGTTTTTGTTTTTTGAGGGGGTCATACCTGGTGATGTCAGAGGTAACTCCTGGCTCTGCACTCAGGAATTACTCCTGACAGTGCTCAGGGGACCATATGGGATGCTGGGGATCGAACCTGGATGGGCTGCATGCAAGGCAAACGCCCCCCCCCGCTGTACTAATGCTCCGGCACCCTTCTATGGGGTTTTGGAGGGTTTTCTCTTGGAAGCTACAGGAGTTTTGTCTAGAAGCCTGATTGGGCAAACACAGGAATGGGGTTTGGGTTGGGTTTGAGGTGGCGTCTTCCAGAAGATGGTCTGAAAACCATGGGGGAAATCTGGTCTGAGTCTTTACTTTTGCAGCCAGTGCAGCCTGCCTCCAGAAATATAAGGGTGCGGGCCGGAGGCGATAGCCCAGCGGATGGGGCGTTTGCCTTGCATGCGCGCCGGCCTGTGCCGGTCCAGGTTCGATCCCCGGCATCCCATATGGTCCCCCGAGCACCGCCAGGAGTGATTCCTGAGTTCAGAGCCAGGAGAAACCCCTGAGCATCGCCGGTGTGACCAAAAAAAAAAAAAAAAAAAAAAGAAATATAAGGGTGCTTGCCAGGCATCCTGTTGCTAATCAGTGGGGAGGGCCAGGAAATGGGCCTCAGAATCCCCCTCCTCCCCCACGAGCATGTGCCCACTCTGCCGTGCTCTTGCCCTGCCCTCCTGATGCCCACTTGACCCCATGCTGTTCTTATATTTTGACTTTTTTGGGGATCACACCGGTGATGCTCAGGAGTTTCTCCTGGCTCTGCATTCAGGCATTACTCCTGGCTGTGCTCGGGATGTGGGATTCTGGGGATTGAACCTGGGTTGGTCGTTTATAAGGCAAATGCCCTCCCTGTCACTCCAGTACTCCTATGCTATTTTTTTTTTTTTTTTGCTGGGGAGGGCACCACACCCAGCTGTGTTCAGGGCTTATTCCTAGGCTTACTCCTGGCTCTGCCCTCAGGGGTCACTCCTGGTGGGGCTCAGTGGCCACTGTGCAGTGCTGGGTGTGGAGCCAGGGTTTTCCACGTGTAAGACAAGTGCCTCCCCTCTGTCTTTTTTTTTTTTTTGTTTTTTTTTGGGTCACACCCGGCAATTCTCAGGGACTTCTCCTGGCTCTGCACTCAGGAATTACTCCTGGCGGTGCTCGGGGGACCATATGGGATGCCAGGGATCGAACCCAGGCCTGCATGGGCCGGCTGCGTGCAAGGCAAACGCCCCTACCCGCTGGGCTATCGCCGGCCCCCCCCTCTGTCTTTTATTTTTATTTTTGCTTTTGTGGGTCATACCCAGAGATACTCAGGGGTTATTCCTGGCTCTGCACTCAGAAATTATTCCTGGTGGTGCTTGGGGACCATATGGGATGCCAGGGATTGAACCCAGGCCGGCCGAGTGCAGGGGCTGATGTCCTACCCACCCTGCTATTGCTCTGGTTCCCCTTCACCACTGTGTTATCTCTCCAGCACCTCCAATTTGTTCCTGCATCCCCAGAACTGGGTGTCTCTGGGGCTTGACATCCATGAAGCCTCAAGAAAGGGCACATGAGGCTCAGGGGGGACAGCTCAGAGCACTGGACGCTGGACACATGCTTCACATAGGGGTTGGGGGTGCCTGGATTTGACCCTCAGACCACATGGTCCCCTGAGCACCACCAATAGGGCCCTTCTGGAACCCAGCATCACTGGGCTGTCCCAGAAGCCCCCAGACCCCATAAGCACTACTTGGGAGGCCTCCCCATCTCCACAGAAAAGGCACGTGAAACTCTCTGTGGCATCTCTTGGCCCGTATCTCCACTGGCACCAATCCTGGGCTTCTGTGAATATCAATTTCTTTGTTTTGTTTTGGGACCGTACCTGGTAATGCTTCTGGCTCTGCTCTCAGGAATCATTCCTGGTGATGCTCAGGGGACTTGTGGGGTGCTGGGGATCAAACTCAGGTGGGCTACATGCAAGGCAAGTGCCCTCCCCTCTGTACTATTGTTCTGGCCCAAAAATGTTTTAAATTTCTGCATTTTTTTTTTCCTTTTTTTTGGTCACACCCGGCAATACTCAGGTGTTACTCCTGGCTCTGCACTCAGGAATTACTCCTGGTGGTGCTCGGGGGACCATATGGGATGCCGGGGGATCGAACCTGGGCCGGCACAGGCTGGCCACGTGCAAGGCAAACGCCCTACCTGCTGGGCTATCGCTCCGGCCCAAGATTTCTGTATTTTTTTTTGTTTTGGGGCCACACCTGGTGGTACTCAGGGGATATTTCTGACTCTGTGCTCAAGGATTACTCTTGGATGGCCAGAGGTTGGACCCTAAACCCAAGCACCTAAACCCTGTGCCAGTCTTCAGGGTAAATAAAATTCTTTCATGGGTATCAAGCCACAGAGCCATAGTAAGGTTGGGCGCTAGAATGCATATGACCACCCCAAGCCAGGGTTAATCACTGGCATCTCATATGGTCCCCTAAGCATTGCCAGAAATGACTCCTGAGCACAGAGCCAGGTGTAACCCCTGAGCATTGTCAGCAGTGGCCATCAAAGCGAACAAAATTCCTTCTGGATGGAGAGTTGGTACAGTGGGTAAGGCACTGGCCCATACGATGGCGGCTGCCCGGGCTCAGTCTTGTGCTTGTGTATGAATCCACCATCCCTGTTACCTGGCCCCTTGTCACCATGCCATGTCAAAGGTACCGGTGAGGGGCAGCTGTGAGTGTGGATCCTGGCTCCTAGTGCCTCTGCAGGTGCAAGCATTTCACTGGGTTTTTTGTTCTGGGATGCAGGGGATCGAATCTGGGGCCTCACGCATGCAAGGTGGTTGCTTGGCCACTGAGCCATCTTCCTGGAGCAGCAGGTCTGCAGTGAACTCAGGCTGCCTTACCTGCACCGCGGGTCACCTCACAGGGCCAAACTGAGGACTCGGAGCATTCCCTCCCTGTCTCCACCTCTGGCTGCTGTCCCGGTGTAGCCCGGCCTCGGGGAGGAAGGACACGGAGCAGAGGTGGTCAGTCCCACCGTGCTGGGAGGAGAATCTCTTTACTGCTATGGAAGGTGGTGGTTAGTTGGTATCGGGCATCATGGTGAGGCGGGGCCCCTTCGGATTGGTCAGGTAGGGGGAGAGGGCAGAGCTGGAGTAAGTCAGGCTGCTGGGGCCAGCGGTGGGTGCGTTGATGGGACTGGTGGGCGAGGGCGGGGACAGGCTGGTCAGCACCACGCCCCCTCATCCAGGCTGCGTTTGTAGGGGACTGGAGTGTCACTTTGGAGGTCGTGGAGGCGCCAGGTAGGCCTGGAACATCTGTGGGCACAAAAGGGCTGGTTTAGGGCCCGGGAGATAATTCAGGGGTTGAGGCACACTGCATAGCGTCTCCCACACCCCACCACGAGTGATCCCTGAGCACAGAGCCAGGAGTAAATTCTGAGCACCACTGGGTGAAGCCCCCCATAAAAAGGTGATGGACATTCTTGGGATGGGCAGACCCAGAGGGAAAATGCAAAGGTGGGCCCCCCCAGGGCTCTCCGCAACCACTAATGCTCAGCTGCAGCATCTTGGAAGAAAATCCTTTCCAATTTGCCCCAGGTCACCGAGGGGCTAGCCTCCCCCTGCCCGGTCTTCCACAAAAGCCACCTCCTCACCCAGGCGAAGATGGAGAAGAAGCTGAAGGAGATGGCGGCCTTGGCACTGCTACTACCCAGGAGAAACTCTTTGGAGGAGGCGTTGCCACTGGTTGGCCAGGAAGCAGAAACCCACGAACCAGATGCCTGTCCACAGGACTGCGGGGGGATGCAGGAGGACAGAGGGGATGGGCAGGAGGGTCAGGGATGGGCCTTTCCTGCCAGCTCTCCACTCATTTCACTCTGAAGGAGAGTCCTGAACTTTTGTTAAATTGTACTACGGAGAGTATACCACCCGCATGGCAGAGCCTGGCAAGCTACCTGTGTCATATTTGATATGCCAAAAACCAGTAACAATTATAGACCTCATTCCCATGACCTGAAGGAATGGTCTGAGGCTCTTCATGTTCCTGGAGGGGAGCAGATGCCCTTGGGCTACACTAGCACGCGACAGGATGTATGGAGATGTAACTGGTGCCCACTTGAGCAAATCAATGAACAATGGGAAGACAAGCGACAAGTGATATAAGGGATTTGACTTGGGGTTGAAGCGATAGCACAGCGGGTAGGGCATCTGCCTTGCATGCTGCTGACCCAGCTTCGCCCCCCCGGCATCCCATACGGTCCCCTGAGTACTGCCAGGGTAACCCCTGAGCATTGGCGAGTATAATCCAAAAAGTAAAAATAAAATAAAATAAAGATGTGAGGGTGGAGAGAGGGAGAACAGACTTCTTCAGAGTGGAAATAGGGCCGAAGCAATAGTCCAGCAGATAGGGCATTTGCCTTGCACGCGGCTGACCGGGTTCGATTCCTTGGCATTGGACCCCTGAGCACTGCCAGGAGTAATTCCTGAGTGCATAGCCAGGAGTACTCATCAATACACTAGCTCGGCTCTTCACACGCTACCTGTCCGAATGCAAGGTGCCCTCCCAATGGAAAACCAGCAGGACAGTTCTACTGTTCAAGAAGGGAGACATTCATGACATCGGCAGCTATCGCCCCATCTGCCTGTTGTCCGTCATCTACAAGCTGTTTACACGAGTCATCCTGAATAGGATTAGCAGAACACTAGATGAAGGACAACCATGCGAGCAAGCAGGCTTCCGGAAAGGATTCAGCACAATCGACCATATCCACACAGTAACCAAGCTCATTGAGGTTTGTAGGGAGTACAAGATGCCACTCTGTCTCACGTTCTTTTTTTTTTTTTTTTTTTTGCTTTTTTGGGTCACACCCAACAATGCTCAGGGGTTTCTCCTGGCTCTGCACTCAGGAATTACTCCTGGCGGTGCTCAGGGGACCATATGGGATGCCGGGGATCAAACCCAGGCCCGCACAGGCTGGCCACATGCAAGGCAAACGCCCTACCCGCTGGGCTATCACTCCGGCCCCTATGTCTCACGTTCATTGATTTACAGAAAGCCTTTGATTCTGTGGAGACTGAAGCAGTCATCGAAGCCCTAGCCAAACAGGGTGTTCAAACCCAGTACATCAAGATCCTTCGTGAGCTGTATTACGGATTCACCACCAGGATCTCACCATTCTACAAAGAAGTGATCATTGATGTCAAAAGAGGGGTTTGACAGGGTGTTACCATTTCACCAAAACTCTTCAGCGCCACCCTCGAGAACATCATGCAACAATTAGAATGGGAAGGAATGGGAGTGAAGATAGATGGTTGGCAACTACACCATCTCTGCTTCGCTGATGACATCGTTCTAATAACACCAAACATTAGCCAAGCGGCACAAATGCTGGCTGACTTCAACCGAGAATGTGGAAAGATAGGTCTACAGCTGAATCTAAAGAAAACCATATTTATGAAAAATGAACTAGTTCCAGAGGCCCCATTCACTCTCAATGGAACAAACATCTCTGAATGCAGCAGTTATGTGTACCTAGGTCGAGAAGTCAACATGATGAACGACCTAAAACCTGAGCTGCGCAGGAGGAAGAGAGTGGCATGGAATGCCTTCATAGGCATCAGAGAAATAGCTAAAAGGACAAAGAACCTCTGGCTCCAGGCACATCTCTTTGACTCCACTGTTCTCCCTGCATTAACATATGCCTCAGAGACCTGGGCCCTACGAAAGCAGGATGAGAATGCTATTCGGGTCTCCCAGAGAGGAATTGAAAGAGCTATTCTTGGAATATCACGCCTCACTCAAGTGAGAGAAGGAATCTGGAGTTCTGACCTCTGTCGCTATTCCAGAATCAGGGATGCTGTCTCGTTTGCCAAGGCATCGAAAATCAGATGGGCTGGACATGTAATGCAATTTGGAGACAATCGCTGGACTAGAGCCGTTATCGATTGGATCCCACGGGATGTCAAAAGATCACGTGGCCGCCCACCTACAAGATGGTCAGACTTCCTTGTCAAGACCCTGAAGGAACGGTTTGAGGCTCTTCATATTCCTGAATCAACCAGATGCCATTGGGGTACATTGGCATGTGATAGGGTCCAATGGAAATGTTACTGGCGCCCGCTCGAGCAAATCGATGAATAATGGGATTCAAGTGATCAAGTGATAGCCAGGAGTAACCCCCTGAGCAATGCCAGGTGTGACCCAAAAAAAAAAATATAATTGTATTTGACTTGATTGCTGTTTAACACATGGATACCGGCAGCTCATACTTGGATGAGACTAATATGCAAGGCCATGGAAAAACAGGCCAGGTCTGTTTGGAAACTACCATAAACATGTGGGGAGGGGCTGGAGCGATAGCACAGTGGTTAGGGTATTTGCCTTGCATGCGGCCAACCTGGGTTCGATCTCCGGCATCCCATATGGTCCCCCAAGCACCGCCAGGAGTAATTCCTGAGCAAAGAGCCAGGAGTAACCCCTGAGCATTGCCGGGTATGACCAAAAAAAAGTGTGGGGAGCGGAGGGCAGTTAGGATAGAGAGGGGACCAGGAGGACAATAATAATTAGAAACGATCACTCTGGACAAGAACTGAGTGTTGAAAGTAGGTAAAAGGATATACATGATAACCTTCCAGAATCTGTATTGCAAACTATGAGAGAGGAGAGGGAGGGGAGGGGGGAGAAGGAAAGTGCCTGCCACAGAGGCAAGCAGGGGAGCAGGCAGGAGGGAAATGGGGTAGTGTGCCCTGGTGAAGGGACAGGTGATGGAACATTGTACAACTGAAACCCAGTCATGAACAACTTTGTAGCTGTGTATCTCACTGTGATTCAATAATAAAATAAAATCAAAACTGAGTGTCGAAAATAGGAAAAGAGATACACGATAACCTTTTAGTATCTGTATTGCAAACTACAATGCCCAAAAGGAAACAGAGAGAAAGACAGAGACAGAGACAGACAGAAGAAAATTGCCTCCCACAGAGGTGGGGGGACAGCAGGAGTGAAACTGGGGCCACTGGTGGTGGGAAATGTGCACTGGTGAAGGGACTGGGGTTGGAACATGATATGACTGAAACCACTTTGTAACAGTGTATCTCGCTGTGATTCAATTAATAAAATAAATAAAAATTACAAAAAATAATCCAGGCCTTCAGTCAGTGGCTCTAAGCTTGTAGCCCTGAGTTGGGGGCACAGGCTCAGATTTTTTTGACTCTGGCCAGACTTGAAGTGCTGAGCTGATTCCAGAAATATTCTGGGGGCTGGAGCTATAACACAGTAGGGAGGGTGTTTGCCTTGCATACGGGGACCCTGGTTCAATCCTCAATACCCTATACAGACCCCCGAGGACCACCAGGAGTAACTCCTGAATGCAGAGCCAGGAGTAACCCCTGAGCATCACCGGGTATAGCCCAAAAAGAAAAAAAAATCTGGGCCTGTGCTCCCCAACTCAGGGCTGCAAGCTTAGCTGCTTGGACAGAATACCCCTTCCCCACCATCAGAAAGTAAACCCCTGAAAGCAAGTCTGCCCCAAGACATGGCCACAGCCCTGGGGTAGGGAGGAAGGGACGGTGTGGGAGGATAAGAGTGAAGGTCCGGGCTCGGGGATGGTTCCAGAAGCAGAAATCCTCACTTTCCGCGGGGAGACTCCCAGGTCCAAGCCCAGGCGCATGAATGCCCTGAGCACAGAGCCAGCAGCAGCCCCTGACTCTGCTGGGTATGGCCCCAAGACAAACCGAAACCAAAAGACCTGAGCTGAATCAGATGGAGGAGCCTGGGGCCTGTGGAGGGGCGTGCACACAGTTGGTTCTTACTGTATGCCAGGTGCTATCGATCTAGGGTGCTCGACTAAAGGACTTTGCTCGGACCTGACACCCAGCAGCTGTCTGTACTCTTCAGCCTCCATTTCCTCCTCTGTGAAAAGGGAAGAGGAACAGGAGGGGGCGCTGAAGAGTCCCTGAGACCGGCAGGAGGGCCTTGGACTCTGCACCCGACTTAGGGAAGCTCCCAGGAGAGTTTGACGTCACGCAGGGGCCTCAGAAGAGCCCTGCGCAGATGGGGTTCCCGTGCCTCACCCGCGATTCCCCAGGCAGAGCCCACTCAGCCCGAGTCCTGATCCCTGACGTGTCTGCTCCCTGCTCTGAATCTCACCTTCTGGAGCCAGAGCAATAGGACAGCAGAGAGGGATTTGCCTTGCATTATGGCTGACCCGGGTTCAGTCCCCAGCACTCCATATGGTCCCCAAGTCCTGTTAGGAGTGAGCCCTGAGCACAACCTGGTGTGCCCCCATTTATTCTCTTTTTTTGGGTCACACCCGGCAATGCCCAGGGGTTACTCCTGGCGGTGCTCAGTGGACCATATGGGATGCCAGGGATGAAACCCAGCTCGTTGGCATGCAAGGCAAACGCCCTCCCGCTGTGCTATTGCTCCGCTCGCGCCCCCTCCCAATTTTTTTTAATTCCCTGGAAGGCACTGTGGGGTAACCAAGAAATGCTCTGGGGAGAAGGGAAGTGGGTGCAAGCCAGCAGGAGGGGAAGGTTCTGGAATGTCCTGAGTCTAAAGGCTCACATCCGGGAGGCAGAGAAGGGTGTGTGTGTGTGTGAGTCAGGAGGGTGGCCACACCTCACCTGCCAGGATGAAGTCCAGCAGCTGGAAGGCCGTCCTGAAGCGGGTGGTGGCAATGGAGCTCTCATAGGCATCCAGAAGCAGGAAGCTGAGGCAGCACAGAAAGGCCAGGAAGCCGGAAGCCACGGCGAAGCTGCAGGCCGCACTACTGCTGTCCAGCACGCAGTGCAGCTGGCTCGAGTCCGTCTTGTTCTGATAGCCGTCAGTCAGCAAGGAGGAGAAGATGATGAGGGCGAAGACCTGTGGGTGCGGGACCCGCAGGGACCAAAGCCCAGCTCAGTTTCCCAACACCCCTCAGCCCCCGGCCCCCTGCCCTGTGCCCACAGCAGGGTGCCAAGCCATCTCTGTTGCTCCTACTCTGCAGTCCAGCCCAGGCTGCGTGTCCTTCTACCTCAGCCCATTCCCAAGGGCCCACAGGTGCCTGTGCACCCCTCACCCACACGGCTTCTCAGTGTCCTCAGGACTGAGCCCTGAACCCGCAATCTGGCCCTGCAGGCCCTATGTTGTTTTCAGTTGGGCTCCCGCACCTACCCGATTCACACATGCACCCCTTTAGCACCCCTAGCTGGTACTGCCCTCCAACTCAGGTGCCAACGTCAGCTGCCCTGGACTCATGTCGTGCTCACCGATCACGAGGTGTGCTCTGCCCTTAGGGTCACTGTTGGTGGGGCTTAGGGGACCATAAGGGGCGCTGGGGATCTAACCTGTGTTGGCCACTCACTTTCTGAAAACCTGTGAGGCCTCCCCAAAGAGCAGGACAGAGAGGCAAGGAGCGCAGCCAGGACCTGGCAGCCCTGCACAACTGACCAGTCGGGCTCGAGGATTTTCTTTCCCAAGAGAGCACATCCTTGATTGGCTCATCTGTCCTGACCAGTCCTAACATTGGCACCTGTTGCCCCTATAGCTGCTCGAAGATACGGGCACCAGTGACAGCAGTGTGGGCACTGCTCTGAGACAGTGAAACGGAGCCATGGGGGGCACAAAGAGAATGTGGCAGGGTGGGGCCGGAGTAGGCCTTGCTAATAGCTGACCTGGGTTTGATCCCTGGCACCTTATATTCTCTTGAACCCTGCCAGGAGTGATCCCTGAGCACAGAGCCAGAAGCAAGTTCTGAGCAGCATCAGATGTGGCCCCAAACGGAAAAATGAGGTTTGTGCAGTGGGAGAGATAGCACAGGAGTGAAGGCTGCTAGGCAAGCACCTGAACTCCACCAACCCTGGTTCAATTACCCAGCATGCACATGGCCCCTGAGTACCACTAGAGAGCAGAGTCAGGAATAGCCCTTGAGCACCAGTGGGTGTGGCCCAAATCCCTCCCGACCTCACCCCATGACCTCTCAATATGAATGAGGTTTATTAGCTCAGAGACACATGGAAGGCCAGGTTCAATGCCCACAACTGCAAGTCTTACTAAGTACCACTGGGAATGTATGGTCCCCCAAAACAAGAAATTTAAATGTGTAAAATTTAAATTTTTAAAAATTTTATGGCTCTAGAGGGCCAGAGCCATAGCACAGCGAGTAGGGCGTTTGCTTTGCACGTGGCCCACTCGTGTTCGATCCCTGGGATCCCATATGGTCCACCGAGCACTTCCAGGAGTAATTCCTGAGTGCAGAGCCTGGAGTAACCCAGGAGCATCACCGGCTGTGATCCCAAAAAAAAAAAGAGGGCCGGAGTGATAACACAGTGGGGAGGGTATCTGTCTTGCACTTGGCTGACCCAGAATTGATCCCTGATATCCCGTATAGTCCCCCAAGTACCACCAGGAGTGATCCCTGAGTGCAGAGCCAGGAGTCAACCCTGAGAATCGCCACGTGTGATTCCCCCAAAAAAAAAAAAAAAAAAACAATTGTACAAAAGATCTGGTGCATGCTGAGGATGAAAAGCATGGAGGTTGGGTGAACAGTGTGTGCCAATCCTGATGCAAATAGGACTGAGGGACACTTCAGGGATAGGGAGAAACCTCATTTGGGGCTTGCTGAGGCTGGGAAAGTGGGAGCCAGAGCTCCAGAGGCCTTGATGCCCCAGTGCAGAACAAGCTCCATGTTTAATCTCAAAGTCTTGGGAGTAGAATCTGTCTAGTGTCATGACAAACTAGAGGTGCTGTGGAGGTGTGGAAGGGGTCAGGAAAAGAGGCCCACCAGAGAGATTGGGAGGCAGGCGTGGGTGAGAAATTGAGCTGACTGGGCCAAGACCAGAGCTCTGGGGAAGCCAGTAATATTCAGGAAGGAAAATTGGAAGTCAGCGATTAATTGGCTATGGTAGTGGCAGGGTCAACAGGGCAGGAATTGGAAGGCTAAGGGAGGGATGCCTTTTGACCAGCAGTTCCTGACCAGGGGTCCATGTGGACCCTCCACTCTTTGCCAGAATGACTGCAAGTCAGCAAGTGTGTGGTGGAGAGAGGCGAGTGGGGCCTTTGCTTTTATCTGGGGCGGCAAAAAATTGCCCCCAAGCCCCCACTCCCTGACCAGCTCCTCTCTCCTTGGCCTTATTTGCCTCCTCTTCACCACCACCCATCCCTGGAGCATGAACCAGGGGCATTTGCTTCCACTTCGTTTGGGGTGAGGAGCTGAGTCCCTGAAAGGGCAGTGTGTGGAGCCCTGCCAAGGCCAAGAAGGCCGATAGGTCACTTCTGAGCCCTGATCATTGTACCTGCAGAGCACAATGTATCTACCCCCTTTCAAGCCTCGAGTCCCCCTTCACAGTGGATGCTCCTCACTCGTTTCTCTTTCACAGGCGATGCATGGAAGTCATTCTGGTGGCATGGAAAGAGCCAGAAGCGAATAACTGCCAGCTGTGTGGTGTGGGGCAAATCCTTTCTCCTTCCCCTGACTCAATTTCCCTGCCTGTCTCTGTGCTGCAAAGAGCAGGCAGGTGGGGCTGAAGCCTTGGCCCTCGTGGCCAGACTCGTGATTCACTGAGAGAAGGTGTCCTCTGAAGGTCAGGCAGCATGGAGGGGGAGCAGTCTGCCTCTCCCTGTCCTCTGGGGTGTCTGTGGGCTTGTCAGTGCAATGGCCTCCCCAAATCCTGGGCTGCATTGGGTGGGGGCTGGGCAGGCGGGAGGGACCCTAGCCCTCTGCAGTCTGGGTCCAACCTCCTTCCATGCCCTCCCTGGCCTTTCTGCAGGGAATAGCAAAGACTGATCAGCTAAGGCACCAGCTGGCTGCGGCAGCGAGGACAAGAGCACCAGCTGCCCAGAGACTCCATCGAGGAGCTGGGCCAGGGGGCAGGAGAGGGAGGGCAGGCGGATGGAGGTGGTGTGTGGAGTCCGTGACCACAGCGTCTGCCATTCTCGCCGGCCCTCCCGTCCCTGGCCCACACTACGCCACACCAGCTGGGCTCTGGCTTCCTGGCTGCCCGCACTTCAGTTCCAGCCTTGGGAGTAATGTCCTTGGTCAAGGCACTGAACCCCCCCCCCGTTTCCCCTTTGAGGCTGTACCCCACAGCTTCTCGTATTCACTTGTTTATTGTTTTATTTTGGGGGCCAGTGGGGCACACTGGAGATGCTCAGGGCTTACTCCCGGGCTCTGAAGTCAGGAATTACTCCTGGTGGTGTCGGGGAACCATATGGGATGCCAAGGATCAAACCTGGGTCAGCTACATGCAAAGCAAGTGCCTTACCTGCTCTGACCCCAACACTCGTTTATTGCTTCCCAGCATCTCAGTCCTAGGAGAGTGAGGGCCAGCCCTTGACACATGTCGGGACAGAGGTGAGAGAAATCTGGTCATTTGTTTAAGGTCACACAGATGTACATAGTGACTTTAGAAGTGATCCATGGGGCCAGAGCGATAGCACAACGGGAGGGTGTTTACCTTGCACAGGCCGACCCAGGTTCTATCCCTGGGATCCCATATGGTCCCCCAGCACCACCAGGAGTAACCCCTGAGCATTGCTGGGTGTGACCTGAAAACCAAAAAAAAAAAAAGTGATCCAACTCAAGGGCGTTTCTGAGACAACAAGGTCATGCTGCCTCAACACTGCACCAGGACTGGCCTAGGCAGCTCCCAAATGTTACTCCACAAGGGCCAGCATATAGCTGAGCCGCTATTCAGAGCCAAGTCTGCTTGATCCCTCTCAGAAGCTTCCAGAAAGGAGAGAGATGATCTGGAACATGCAAGGCATCCTTGGGCTCTTTTGTGGGCACCCCACTACCGAGTCTCCTCATCAAGGACTGGCTGGGGCAGCTCAGTGGGAAACCAAACCTCATGCCTAGCATGCAGAAGGCCCTGGGTTCAAGCAGCTGTAGGGGCGGGGCGATAGCCCAGCGGGTAGGGCATTTGCCTTGCATGCGACCGGCCTGTGCCGGCCTGGGTTCGATCCCCGGCATCCCATATGGTCCCCTGAGCACCTGAGCACCGCCAGGAGTAATTCCTGAGTGCAGAGCCAGGAGAAACCCCTGAGCATTGCCGGGTGTGATCCAAAAAAGCAAAAAAAAAAAAAAAAAAAAAATCAAGCAGCTGTACTACACACACAATTTCACCATCCACTAGGGTCTCAATTTCCCACTCTGACACAGTAGTGCAGTGGAGACTTTACAGAGTCTGGGCTGGGACCCTCCGGCACAAATGTTTCAGCAAGCCATGAGTGGCCGTGGTCACACAGCACAGTTGGGGCCACATGAGGGTTTGGCTCCAGGGGATGTGCATGAATGCCCAGAGAGCTGGCGTGGCAGCACTGGGCACACTCGGCCTGTTGACTTTTCCTCCCATATCTCTCCCCATCTCTGGGAAACTCTTCTCGTCCTAAGGAACTAGTCTTTGCTTCCCTCCTGGTCTTTAGTCTGAGAGGTGGAAAATGAATGTGCCCAGTTGGATTCCCAACTCTGCTTCTTTTCTTCTCTTTTGATTTTGAGTCACACCTGGCAGTGTTAGTGATCACTTCTAGTGATGCTCATGGAATCTTATGTGGTACCAGGGATCAAATCTGGGTCTGCTGTATACAAGGCAAACACATTACCCACTGTACATTCTTCCTCTTTCTTTTCTTTTTGGGCCGCATCTGGTGATGTTCCAGGGTTACTCCTGGCTCTATGCTCAGGAATTACTCCTGGTGGCTTCAGGAGACTATATGGTATGCCAGGGATGGAATCTAGGTCAACTGTGTATAAGGCAAACCCTCACCCACTCTGGTCAGGCTGTGCCCCTGAACTATCTTTCTGGTCCCCCAATTCTCTTTTTACTGTGGGACTCTGGAAAACACGGTTCAGTGGAACTTTCTGCTATGATGGAAAGAAAGAATTAAGCGTTTTAGGCCTGGGAGCTGGAAGGATAGCACAGATTTTAACACTGAGTTCAGGGGACCCTCTTTGGTGCTGGGGACCAAACCAACATCACCGATATGAAAGGCAAGTGCCTTAACTCCTGTCCTATCTCTCCAGCCCCTAAGCTCAGTTTTCTGATCTCATAAAATGGGGCTCACATGCAAAAGTCAGAGTCTATTTCCTCCCAGGAGAGTTATAGGTGCTCAGAATAGCTCAGGGCTTACACTTAGATGCCCAGGAAAGGTGACTTCAATTACTTTCTCTCCCTGGCTTTGTTTCCCCCACTGGCCTCTTCCTGTCTTTTCCTATAACTTCTCTGGGAGGTGACACTGTCCTGTCTGTCACCCACAGGCAGCGGGGCCACAGGAAGGCCTCACCCCTGCGAAGATCCGTCCGACCGTCTTTGGTCTCTTCAGGAACTGCACGGTCTCACTGTTGGCCAGATCCTGGAGGCTTTCGGGGATGTGCATGTCGGCAGCTTTGCTCCTGGGCCCCAAGGGTGGCTGTAGGGACTTGGGTGATGGGTTCCAGGCACCACCGTCCAGGTGCTCCAGACCCACCCTGCTTAGTTGCTGTAAGACAAGATGATGGATGTTGGAATCCAGGCGAGGACGCGGAGGAAGGGAATACAAGGGATACCCCAGAATAGGGGGACAGGGTGGGGAGCTGGGGGATCCCAGAATGACGTGGACCAAGGTCAGGAAGTTCAGGAGTCTGGGCATGGGGCAAGGCTGCTATGGGAGCCCCAGATATGGGCACAGGGTTGAGAGGATTGCTGAGGATCCTGTAAGTTGAAGCACAGGTCAGGGAGTTCCTCAGGACTTCAGAGGTGGTTGTCCAGGCTGAGGGAGCTCATGGGGGGGTCCGCGAAAGGGGGCCACGAAGGGCCTGCTCTGGCTCTCGGAGTCAGGCATGCAAGCTGAGGGGGCCGCGGAGTGAGGGGCGTTCTGGGGTCACAGCGGTGGGGTGCAAATGAGACTCCAGGCAGGCCAGAGCAGGGCATTTGGGGGCACCCTGTCCCTGTCCCAAGAGCTGGGGACCAGTGAAGGACATGTCCCCTTGAGGGAATGGGGGACCGGCAGGGAGAGTCCGTCTGAACCTGAGGACCCCTCCCGGCTTGGGGCGTGGCAGCTTTAATGGAGCGCCGGGGCCTCAGGGCACGCGTTAGGGTGGCCTTATGACTGGGGCCTTCCCCTAGCTGAAGGGCCTCGCAGAGTCCAGCTCCATCTTCAGAAGCTCGAGTCACCCTCAGGTTGAGGGGTGTGTGGGGGCTGGACTATCCTCTGGGAATCAGGGGACACGCCTGCCCCACTCGGCTACCTTCTGAGAATCAGGATTCCCTTTAAAGACCAGGAGTGGGGCGTCGGCGCAGCGGGGAGCGCGGTCCGCGAACCAGCCCTCCCTGGGAGACCGCGGTGCGCCGTCCCCACTTCCGCCCCCTCCTGGTCCAAGGCGCCACCTCAGTCTTCGCCCCCTTCCACTTTTTCCCGCCTTTTCACTCCTCCTCAGATGATTGGCTGCGCCCAAGTCCCGCCCCTCTCTTTCCTCGCCTCCTCAGGAGCTCCGGGAGCCGGGGCGTGGCCTCCGTGGACGTTAGGTCGCCGGCCGTTGGCGGGCGGTGCGCGCGAGCCCCGCCCCGCCCCGCCCGGAGAGTCTCGTGCCGCCCCGCCCCTTTCTCTTTGAGGCGCGCGGACAAGGAGACACTGTGCTGCGCCTGCGCCGAGTCCAAGCTGCCCGCGGTGCAGACTGCACATGCGCAAGAACGTAGCGCCGGCGGACGGAGCAGCCCGCAGTGACACAGATTCTGCGCATGCGTCTTACAGTCACCTGAAGCGAACGCTGGGGTGGGGGGGCGTGGGTGGAGTTAGGGGAAGCGCAGGACGACTTCCCCGCACATGCGCAGCGGGCTCAATGACAATCAAGCATTGGTTAAGGTGAGGGTGCAGGCGGGGGATTGCATGCCCGGGAGGGCGGCCCAGCACTCCCATGCAGCCCATCTGAGCATTTGCTGTGTCCCTAAGATCCGCCTCGCCGCCCAGCCCCGCAGAAACCAGTGGTGCCGTTACAAGGTCACTAGGCCCGCAAAATGCCCCAGGATCAAAGACCTGAGAACCCCACCTGGGACCCTAGCCCACAGGGCAGTGTGGGATGGTCTGGCAAGAGGGGCTCGGGGAGGCTGGAAGGGTTCTGCGCCCCTGCCTGGGGTGTGGTTGGCCCTGAAGGGTGGGAATGGAAGTGGAGAGGGCACCGATCGCCCAGAGAGCCGCTGACCCGGGGCCGTTTCGCTTGTTTAGGCTCTGGGGACAGGATCTGGCCATGCTGCATAGGACTCGGGAATTCTGGGCGTCCAGGGTCCGCATGTGGCCCCTTTTGCCCGCGGTCCTCGGGTCTTCCCAGGCCCTGTCGTCGATGGCAACCAAGATGGGGGGGTATACCGCAAGACCTGGAGCCCCATGGAGCCCCGCGACTGGGCCCAGCAGTACCGCGAGCGTTTCATTCCGTTCTCCAAGGAGCAACTGCTCCACCTCCTGATCCAGGTACTCCAGGGTCTAAGAGCCTGGGGACTACAGTTCCCGGCATGCATTGCGGCAGAAGCCCCCTAATGGCCCTTCTCTGCGGGCAGGATTCCTCCTGGGAGTTGTAGTTCTGCTGTCCCTTACAGCCCTCCCTGCCTTCGAAAGCCGGAGGTGGCGGCTGGGCTGGAGATTAAGGCGATTGAGTTCGGTGATTAAGGCGCTGACCTTACCTGGGGCGTGGCTGGTGTGACTCTGACACCACACATGGTCCCTGAAGAACGCAGGGAATGAGCCCTCAGCACTGCAGCACTGTGGGCTGTGGGCCCTAAACAGTGAAAGGGTGGAAAAGATGGGAACGGAGCGACAGTACTGCGGGCAGGGGCTTGCCTTGCACGTGTTCCACCTGGGTCCTATCCTCTGCGCCACAGTGTGGCCCACCAGTCCCCGAGGAGTGATCCTGAGTACAGAGCCAGGATTGAGTTGGGCATTGCCCAGTGTGGCCTCAAAAACAAACAAACAACTAATAAAATAAGTTGGAACAGCCTGGGGCTGGAGTCTTAGGCTCTTTGTGGGTGGGGCTGAGATGAGTGTTAGCGCCAACCGTAAATATATTATTTAATATAACTACGTAACTATGATACTTTTTATTTTACTTTTTAATTTTTATTTATTTATTTATTTATTTATTTATTTATTTATTTATTTATTTATTTATTTAATTTTGCTTTTTGGGTCACACCCGGCAATGCTCAGGGGTTTCTCCTGGCTCTGCACTCAGGAATCACTCAAGGCGGTGCTTGGGGAACCGTATGGGATGCCAGAGATTGAACCCGGGCGGCACAGTTCAGCCGTGTGAAAGGCAAACGCCCTACCCGGCTGGGCTATCGCTCCGGCCCCGATACTTTTTAAAAAAGAGACAATAATATGCCTATTAAAGTGATTGATGAGGGACCCGAGATAGTCAAGATGTTAAGGCACTTGCCTTGCGCACAGCTGACACAGGTTCAACCCTGGGCACCCTAAGGGTTTGTCAACCCCCACTAAGAATGATCCCTGACTGAAGCGATAACACAGCGGGGAGGGTGTTTGCCTTGCACATGGCCCACTTGGGTTTGATCCTCAGCACCCCATCTGGTCCTCTGAGCATCACCCAGTATGATTAAAAAAAAAAGAATGACCCCTGAACAGAGTCAGGAGTAAGCCCTTAGAAATGGTGGCGTGGCCCTAAATCCAGAAGACAAGAGAGACAGTGCAGAAGGTAGGTGCTTAACTTGTAAGTGGCTGATCAGGGTCTGATCCCTAGCACCTACATGGTCCCCCCAAATGTGACAGGAATGACCATTGAGTGCACAGCCAGGAGGAAGCTGTGTGCCCCCCACACAAACAACAGCAGCTAACTAAAAAGAGAAGTTTATCCCTGTGCCTGCAGGATTTTCACTCCAGCCCTGTGCAGAAGGCAGCTTTGGAGGCGTTCTCAGCCCACGTGGACTTCTGCACCCTGTTTCACTACCAGCACATCCTGGCTGAGCTGCAGGTAAGGATGCCACTCTCTGTCCCGGGATGCTCGCTCCCTCCTCCGTTAATTCAGCAAATGTTCTCCGAGTATATACCTGGAGCCTGGCCTACTGTAAGCACTGGGGCCCCAGCCATGACAGGACGGAGAAAGAAAGCCCAGTTCCCAGGAGGTAAGTGCCACGAGAACCATGAAGCTGAGTGCAGACGCAAAGGGCGGGTCGGATGGAGGGAAGGCCTGAATCGGACGAGGTAGTCCGGGAGGCTTCACTGAGGAGGTGGTGGATGAGTTCTGAAGTGTATGGGGGCGGGGCGGGAGGATGGAGGGGAAGCAGGGAAGAGCTGGGTCCCGAGGACTGGAGGAGAGAGAGCAGAGGGCAGGTGGTGGGATGAGGGCAGGGAGGGAAGTGGGTAAATTGTGGCTGGCCTGGTGAGCTTTTGCTTTGACTGTGCCTGGAAGGCCCAGCTGACGACACTGTGAATGGGACAGGCTGGCCAGATGGGGAGGCCAGCTAGAGACCTATCTGTCTGTCCCAGTGAGACAGTGACAGCGGCCACCATGGGGACAGGAGTCAGGTGCTGAGTGCTGGGAAGGCCTTTGCCTTTGGCCCTGTCGGTACAGAGATAGGGGGTAGAGGGAGGGGGTTGCCTGCTTCTCATGCTGGGGATCCTCGGACAGGAGTGGCTGGAGACCAGGGCGCAGGAGCATCAGAGCTCAGTTGTTTTTTTAAATATTTTATTATACCACTGTTAGATATTCAATTACAAGATGTTTATGTTTGAATTTTGGTTCTACAGTGTTCCAACACCCATCCCTCTACCCGTGCCCATCTCCCATCACCAATGTCCCCACCTCCCTCCCCCTTCCCCAGCCTGCCTCCATGGCAGCTTCTTTATCTCCTTTCTCTTTTTCTCTCTTTTCCTTCTCGTTTCTCTTTCTCACACATTGTAGATTGTAATATATTCTAGAACATGATTGATTCCACTAGTTTGATGTACTGGGTCTGGACCACGAAAACGGTGGCTATTATGGGAGTGAGTCTCATCCAGCTGCTTCCAAGGCCCTACAGAGGTGATGGGCCCCTCCTAAAACCCATCTTGCCTCCTGGGAGCCTCATGGTTAGCTGAGCTAGGGGAGAGCCGGATGGCAGCTCTCCCCCTGTGTGTCTGAGTCTCTGCATCATGGCCGAGAGCCCCAAGGCAGTTCGTGGGTGGGGCCACCAGGCCTCTGGGATGGGTCAGAGAGGAAAGGGTACCCCAGCTCCTTCTCCAGGAACACCTGGTGACTTCCAACTCTGAGAGCCGCCTACCTGGGCTCAAACTCGGCTGCAGAGCTCAGAGCTTAGTTTTGAGGTCAGGGTCACACCTGCCCTGTTCCTGGCTCTTTGTTCAGGAATGAGCCCTGGCATTGTTCAGGGACCTCGTCCAGTGCTGGGTATTGAACCAGGGCTGGCAGGTCACAGGTGTCTTAATCCCTGCACTGCCTGTCTGGCCCCAAGAGGTAGGTTAGACCGAGGAGTTAGATGGGGGCGAAGAGATGGTACAATGGGTAGAGACTTTGTCATGGATGCTGCTGACCTGGGTTCAATCCCCAGAGGGTCTTCCAAGCCTGCAAGGAGTAAACCCTGAGCATTGCCAGTTGTGCCCCCCCACCCCAAAAAAAAAGTAGACTGAGGAGATTGGGCTGCTGGAGAATGTGGGGGTTCCACAGAGGGAGCTGGAATCAAGCCCAGGCCAGGAGCATGCCAGGCATCTGCCCTGATTGCTGTACTAGCTCCCAGACCCAGTCCAGGGTTTTATTGGAGGTCGTTGGTTACAGAGGCAGGACACTCCGAGCAGCTGACCTGCTGACCTGCAGCCGTGAGAATCAGTGTGCAGCTGGCCCACACACGGGGGCCCAAGTCCAAGCACCTGTCAGACAGGATCTTCCCCCAGCTTTGGGGAACCTTCGGTGGTTCACTGGGGTCATGTGGGCGTGGGTGGATTTGAGCTTATAGCCTGCTGGGCTCCCTCTTCAGTGAGCACCAACGTCCACAGCTCTCCCCTGACCTGCCCCGTGTGCCTGGATAACCCAGTTCATGCGGACTCATCCTGGCTGGGGGCTCAGAGGCGCTGGGTTCTGTGCGTTAGGTGACACCCGCGTCCTGGAGGGTTCTCAGGGAGGACCTGCAGTGGTGCCAGTTTCTGCGGGTGAGATGGAGGAGTGTTGGTTTGCGGTGAGCAAAGTCCTAGCAGGGAGTGGCATGGGGCAGGAAAGAACTGGCCCTGCCCTCGGCTCTTGGCACCCATGAGCCACGTGGAGGTCTGAGGAATAGTCGGTTCAAAGGACCAGAGGTGGGGCCGATAGCACAGCGGGTAGGGCGTTTGCCTTGCACGTGGCTGACCTGGGTTTGATCCCCGGCATCCCATATGGTCCCCCCGAGCTCCGCCAGGAGTAATTCCAGAGTGCAGAGCCAGATAACCCCTGAGCATTGCTGGGTGTGACCCAAAAAGAAAAAAAAAGAGACAGAAAAAAAGGGCCAGAGGTATGCATGAGGGAGGGGCGGGTCCAGGGGAGCAGCAAGGAGAACCTCACCAGCGGTTCTCAGGCTTACTCCTGACTGCTCTCGGGGTCATCTCCTGACCAATGGCCACGTGTGCCTTCCCCGCTGGAGCTGTCAGCACGTGTGCATTTGGAGTCCTTGGATCCTATGGGGGCTGACCGCAGGGAGAGCCGCTGGCGACCGGCGCCCTCTGGCGGTCACATGGGAAACAGGTCCCACCGAACCCCTCTGGGCCAACACAGCCTCAGAGTTGAGGTTCTGGATCTGTAAACCTGGGTAGCCCAGTGAGGTTCGGGTCAGCCAGAGTCATGAGGGTGAACGGTGGTCCGCACAGGCTGAGGGGGCTGCTGTGAGACAGAGGCCGTGGGCCTCAGCACCTGGGGTGTTCAGCACCAGGTTTTGGACTCGGTGCTGCCCTGGGCACGTGTTGTAGCTCCAGGTCAGGTGACAGGACCTCGGGATAAACATCTGGGCCAGAGGCCGAAGTCGGGGGGTCAGCAGGATGCATCGGCTTTGGGGAGCCCAGGGAATGCATGGGGAAGGAGTCCCAGACCCATGTCCTGGAAGCAAGCTGGGGCACCCCAGCGTTGCCAGGAGTAGGGTAAGGCGCTGGCCTCACGGTTCCCTCCGCTTTCCTTCTCCAGGCCTTGTATGACCCCATCAACCCCGACAGGGACACACTGCATGAGCCCGCTCACCGACCCGCAGCGCCTGGCCAACGAGCAGGAAGTGCTTGCGCTCTGGAGCCCCTGCTGGACCAGGCCAACTTCTCCCCCACTGTCCGAGGACGCCCTGGCCTATGCGCTGGTGGTCCACCACCCGCAGGACGAGGTCCAGGTACCTGACTTCGCAACCGCTGGAGGCTTGGGTGGGGGGTGGAGCTCTGTGGAGGCCGAGGCTGCTGGTACTTGTAGTCCCGGAGCACAGGGGCTGCAGGGAATTGTAGTCCAGTAAGCAGTGCACGGCCAAGGCGATTCATCAATAAATGCTGGAGATTAGAGGTGACTACAAGAGTATCCCACCCGCACAGCAGAGCCTGGCAAGCTACCCATGTCGTGTTTGATATGCCAAATCACTGTCACTGTATCACTGTCTTCCCGTTCATCATCGATTTGCTCAAGCGGGCACCAGTAACATCTCCATATGTCCTGTCTCATGCTAATAGAGCCCAAGGGCATCTGCTTGCTCCAGAAACATAAAGAGCTTCAAACCATTCCATCAGGTCATGGGAATGAGGTCTATAATCGTTACTGGTATTTGGCATATCAAATATGACACGGGTAACTTGCCAGGCAACCCAAAAAAAAAAAAAAAAAAAAAATTAACAAAGCATAACCCTGAGTGAGGGTAACCTGGCCTGAAACAAAGACTGAGTGTGGTCATATAGCCAAATACCAGTAACAATTTTAGACCTCATTCCCTTGACCTGATGGAATGGTTTCAGGCTCTTTATGTTCCTGGAGCAAGCAGATGCGTTTTGGCTCTACTATCATGTAACAGGACATATGGAGATGTTACTGGTGCCCGTCCGAGCAAATCGATGACGAATGGGGAGACAAGTGATTCTTCAGAGACAACAGAGATTTGGGCTGGAGCGATCACAGCAGGGAGGGCATTTGCCTTGCATGTGGCCGTCCCGGGTTCAATCTCCGGCATCCCTCATGGTCCCCGAGCACAGCCAGGAATAACCCCTAAGTGTTGCTGGGTTAACGCAAAACAAAAGCGGGACCGGGATGTGTCTCAGTGGCGGCAGAGGGTTTGTAAGTGTGAAGTTTTGGCTTTGGTTCTCAGCACACCGTGGCCCCAGGACTCTGCCAAGAACAACTCGTGATCCGAGCTGAGAGTAGCCACTGAGCATTGCCAGGTGCCTGCACACCTCCCCCCAAAAAAGAAAGACAAAAATCAATGGGGGTCAGGTGATAGAACAGCGGGAGGGGTTTGCCCTGCACACGGCTGACCCGCATTCAGTCTCAGGCGTCCCCTTATGATCCCAACTGATTCCTGAGTGCCAGAGCCAGGAGGAATCCTTGAGCACTGTGTGTGTGTGTGTGGGGGGGGGTCCCCTCACCCCAGGAAAAAGGCACCATAATGTGGGACAGAAGCAGCAGGCGTGGCAGCCCTGTTAGACCCTGGGCCGATGACCCGGGAGCTGTGGGGGCAGGGCTGTGTTCACCCCGCTGCGCGGCTGACTCTTTCCTCCCCTGCAGGTGACTGTAAATTTGGATCAGTATATCTACATACACTTCTGGGCCCTGGGGCAGCGAGTGGGCCAGATGCCGCTGAAGCTCGGCGCGAGTTCACGGCTTAGCTTCTTCATCAGGTCGGCCCCGCGGAGAGGTGAGGCGGTGCTTGTGGAGTGAGGGTAGCGCTGAGAGGGGACGGGCAGGTCAGTCTGGGGTCAGAGTGGCCGGGACCTGAGTGGGGCTGGGGTGAGCCAAGGGTTGCCTTCCCAAGGAGAGTAAGAAAATTCTTATGGATTTTTGTTTTGGTTGATTTTGGGCCACCCCCTAGGGTGGTTAGAGATCTCTGCACTCAGGAATCACTCCTAGCTTGGGTAGAGAGCTTGCGGGATGCAGGGACCAGACTCTAGTGGGCGGCATGCAAGGCAAATGCCCTACCTGCTGTGCTGTCCCTTTGGCCTGCTCCCGCTTCCCTCTAGGCTGGTGGCAGGCAGGCACCGACATTCTGTCGTCTCCCCTGAGCTTCAGAGCACCCCCACCCCCGTGCCTGTCAACACATATGCAGAACTTGCACTGGCAATGCCTCCAAAACAAATGCAAAAACAGATTATTTTTCAGCTCTCATTAAGCACCTTAAATCCCAGGGAACCCCTGAGCCCAGCAGTGGGAGGAGGGGGTATTGCCTTGATGGATTTCCCCATGCCGGGCCCCCAGTTTAATTCCTCTGCATCCCTGTTGCTAGACACCAGTTAGTTTCGTTGGATCCCCTGTTGGTGGGCACCTTGTGTTGTTCCCCTGGCCTCCCACTGAGGGCTGAGACCATGGTCCCAGGGAGAGTGTCGGGGGTCGGGCGTTGGGGCGGCGCTGCCCTGACCAGCCTCCCCGCCTGTCTGCCTGACTGCCAGGAGGTACTTTAAGCGGGTGGTGCTCGCTGCCCGCACCAAGCAAGGGCGCCTGGTGCTGAAGAGCTTCAAGGACACGCCCCTGGAGGGCCTGGAGCTGCTGCTGCCTGAACTGAAGGTGCGCACGCCCCGCCTGCAGCGCGGCGCTGCTCAACCTCACACTGCTGGTCTCGGGCATGGCCTTCTTCGTCAACGTGGGCATGGTGGTGCTCTCCGACCTCAAGGTGGCCACGTCGCTGCTGCTGCTGCTCTTCGCGGTCTTCATGGGCCTTCGTGCGTCCAAGGTGAGGTGGCACCCCTCACCCCCCCCTGCCTCTTCTCCGGTGGGGTGCCCATCACCCACCTCCCTGGATATCACGTCATGCACTAACCCTGCCTGCCGACTCCCCTCTCCTCCCCTTCCTTTTCCTTCCCTCCTCTTCCTTCTTCCCATACCCCCTTTCCTTTCCCTCCTCTCTACTCCCTTTCTCCCAGTCCTTCCCCACGCCTCTTCCTCATCTCCCCTCCCCTCCCCTACTATCCTTCTCTTCCCTCCCTTCCTCTTTCCCCTTCCCCCTCCCTTTCCTCTCCCCCACTTATGCCCTCCCTCTCCTTCCCTCTCCTCCCCACTTCCATTCTTGAGTTTTGTCTTAGTAGTTGGCGGTGGTCAGGGCTTACTCTGGGCTCTGCACTCAGGGATTACTCCCGGCATCCATATGGGATGTCAGAGATCCAACCTGCGTGGCCAATTCAATACCCTACCCACGGTACTGTTGCTCCTTCCCAGCCCAATCCCTCACTTATACATTTACTCTGTTCTACCTTGGGCGGTTTGTTTGTTTCTCTCTTTCTCTTTCTCTCTTTCTCTCTCTCTCTCTCTCTTTCTCTCTTTCTCTTTCTCTCTTTCTCTCTTTCTCTCTCTCTTTCTGTTTCTCTCTCTTTCTCTCTTTCTCTCTTTCTCTCTCTCTCTCTCTTTCTCTCTTTCTCTCTTTCTCTTTCTCTCTTTCTTTCTCTCTTTCTCTCTCTCTCTCTTTCTCTCTTTCTCTCTTTCTCTCTCTCTTTCTCTCTTTCTCTTTCTCTCTTTCTTTCTCTCTTTCTCTCTCTCTTTCTGTTTCTCTCTCTTTCTCTCTTTCTCTCTTTCTCTCTCTCTCTCTCTTTCTCTCTTTCTCTCTTTCTCTTTCTCTCTTTCTCTCTTTCTCTCTTTCTCTCTCTCTCTTTCTCTCTTTCTCTCTTTCTCTCTCTCTCTTTCTCTCTTTCTCTCTTTTCTTTCTTTCTCTCTCTCTCTCTCTCTCTCTCTCTCTCTCTCTCTCTCTCTCTCTCTCTTTCTTTCTTTCTTTCTTTCTTTCTTTCTTTCTTTCTTTCTTTCTTTCTTTCTTTCTTTCTTTCTTTTCTTTCTTTCTTTCTTTCTTTCTTTCTTTCTTTCTTTCTTTCTTTCTTTCTTTCTTTCTTTCTTTCTTTTGCTTTTTGAGGTCACTCCCGGCAATGCTCAGGGGTTACTCCTGACTCTGCACTCAGGAATGACTCCTGGCGGTGCTTTCGGGGACCATATGGGATGCTGGAGATTGAACTGGTTGCTTCATGCAAGGCAAACGCCCTACCTGCTGAACTATTGCTCCAGCCCCTTATTTCATTTTTGGTGCGGTGGGGGCACACATGGGTGCTGGGGGACTCCCCAGTCTGGGGGTGACTGTGGGATGCTCTCTGGGCACCCTGAGACCCTTAGTGCAGTGCCGGGGTCCTCTGTGGACTGAGCTCCAGCTCTTGAGCCCCGACAGTCCTCTGCAGGTTTCTGAGTCTTTTTTTTTTCTTTTTGGGTCACAGCCGGCAATGCTCAGGGGGTTACTCCTGGCTCTGCACTCAGGAATTATTCCTGGCAGTGCTCGGGGACCATATGGGATGCCGGGATTGAACCTGGGTTGGCTGCGTACAAGGCAAACGCCCTACCCGCTGTGCTATCGCTCCGGCTCCTGGTTTCTGAGTCTTGGCTTTCAGTTCCTCCTAGTGCAGAGGTGCAGGCCTGTGAGTGCGGCCGTGCGTGGGGGTGAGGCAGGATAAGCGTGGAGCCCTGGGCCTGCAGACAGGGCCACCAGGAGTACTGGCTAGAGGCCCTTTGGCCACTTGCTAAGGGGTTGTGGTTGTAGAACCAGACCGCCTAGGTTCAAATCCAGCTCTCCCTCTTCTAACTCCAGGACTTTTGTTTTATTTGTGGATCATTTCTGATGATACTCAGGGGGGTACGCCTGGCTCTACACTCAGGAATTACTCCCGGCAGTGCTCGGGGGACCAGATGGGATGTTGGGGATCAAACTCAGGCCGGCCACATGCAAGGCAAGCACCATCCCCGATGTGCAATTACTCTGGCTCCCCAGACATAACTTTCGAAAGTGTGAAAGTGGGGGATTGCCATCCCATATGGTGTGAGTAACTGGATGTGGGTGTTATGGAAAAATTGGCAACAGTAAAAGTTTTTTGGGAAGTGCAAGGACCAAAAAATTGGTTCAGAATCAAGCACGTGACAGATCTGAGGTGTTTTGGGCAGTGCTTGCCTGGGGGTGTAGGTCTCAGGTGGAAAAGAGTCGCGGGCGTCGTTTCCCAAGCTCTGGGCAAGGGAGAAGCGGCAGGACTTTTGTTCTGATTATTACTGATCGCACCCTTGCTCTTGGCATCTCTGTTATCGTCACCAGGGGAGCTGTTTGAGACTCGCCGCCTCCTGGGTTCTAGCCCAAATGGACAGAATTGGAAGCTGGGTGGGGGCCCAGGAAGCTATTTTTAACCCGCTCCCAGCCTGGTTCCACTGTGCCTGCCAGCGTAGTCCGCCACGCATGGTTGTGCAGGTTGTTCATCATCGAAGGCTTCACAGCCTTGCAGCCGGTGGGGGCTGACTTTTACCTATGCCTTGCAGGCCGAGTGCTGTGGCCTCTTCCCCAGGCTGGTCAAAGGCTGCTCTTCACTCAGGCTTCCCAGAGTTGACACAGACCCGGGAATCGAGGGCTGGTATGAGGCATCTGCCGCCCCATCGCTCCCTCGCGGCTTCATTAGTTTTCAAGCTGCTCTCCTCCATCCCAATGGGCCCCACGAGGAGTAATAAATCCCGCAGATAACAGCCAGGCAGAGCTGGCTGAGAAGAGCTGCAGGGGTCGGGAGAGGGGGGGGGGGGCTGGGGCGGGATTCCTGCCAAGGGCCTAGGAGGCGGGCAGGGAACCTGGGAGGGGCCTTGAACCCAGAGGAGAGGCTGGGTCTGCAGGACTTGGGGGGGGGTCTCCCAGGCCTGGGCACTGGGGGAGGGCAGGGAAGTGTGAGGCAGCGACAGAGAGTAGGGGTGTGGGGCTGGGGGACTCCTGAGGCCCGTCCCAGGGGAATCCTGCCCTCCTCTAGTTGGCTGGTGCTATCCCCTGTTCACTGGTGAATTTAGTGCCCTTTGGGCTGAGCCTCTGATCCTGACATGACGGGTGCCCTGCCTCCGTCCACGGGCTACTTCCTTCCTGCCTTCTGTTAGTTCTGCATCGCAGCATGAGACCTCCACCATCCAGCTTTCTCTGAGTTGCAAAGCCCCAGATCCTGTTTGTTCCCGCCTGCTCCCTTGAAGCATCTTTTCCCCAGCCCTGCGTCTCCCGTGTGTTCCCAGTCCCCGTCTCGGATGGGCTCTCAGCTCAGACCTGGCAGCCAGTTTCACTGTAGGACTGTGGGATGAGGACGCTCATTTCAAAGGCAGAGTGGAGAGAAATCCTTAATAGCTGTGAAGGTTTAAATAAATGCCTCTTACAGACTTGGAACCCGTCCCACGTAGTTTATCAACTGCCAGGCCTTCCTGTCCCCACTGCCGGTCCCAGACAGCACGACCCAAAGACTCAGCAGCCAGCCAAGTGCTCAGGGCTGGGAAGGGGGGGCAGCGGCGGGACAGGCTGGGGTGCAGGTCCAACACTGGCATTATATGGGTGAGTGAATGGAGGAATCTGGAGTGAGCCCAGAAAGCACTGATAGCCTGTTTTCCCTCCTTAGCTAAGGACGCCAAGAGTGGGAAGTGAGCACTGGTGGATCAGGGGCTCAGGGTAAGGAAGGGGCGGCTGAACAGCTGAACCCCAGCCCCCTTCAGCCCCTCAAAGGGGCTCTTTATTTGGTATGGGCTAGCACTTCTCTCTACAAGGTAACTTTTTTGGGGGGCCACATCTGACAGTGCTCAGGGCTTACTCCTGGCTCAGCACTCAGAGATCACTTCTGGCAGGGCTCAAGGAACCCCATGGGATGCTGGGTTTTGAACCTGGGTCCGCGGTGTGCGAGTCAAGAGCCCTATCCACTATACTATTTTATTGATCCAGCCCCTATTTTATTGATCATTATTGGCTCAGGATAAATTCAAGGCCCTTATAAATGGGAGCCATGTGCTCAACTGATGAGTCACATCCCTGGCTTGCAATGTAGTGTTCTCACCCCTCATTCATTCATTCATTCATTCCATTCATTCATTCATTCATTCATCCATCCTTTTTGGGTCACACCTGGCGATGCTCAGGGTTACTCCTGGCTCTGCACTCAGGAATTACTCTAGCAGTGCTTGGGGACCATATGGGATGCCGGGATCGAACCCAGGTTGGCGGTGTGCAAGGCAAACGCCCTCCCGCCTGTGCTATCTCTGGACCTCTCATCCCCTTATTTTTATCATAGGAAGTTCAAGCTTGCAGAAGCTTGCACCCATGAGGCTGGCTCTCCTGCCAGCAGGTCATCTTGAAGCAAATCTTAACATTCCAGCTGGAAATGTTTCTGTACCTGTCTAAAGGATCAGGATTGATTTTTTTTCTTTTTGGGTCACACCGGGCGATGCTCAGGGATTACTCCTGGCTCTTTGCTCAGGAATTACTCCTGGCGGTGCTCAGGAGACCATATGGGATGCCGGGATCGAACCTGGGTCAGCCGCGTGCAAGGTAAATGCCCTCCCGCTGGGCTATTGCTCTGACCCCCCGATTTTTTTTTTTAAATAACTCTGTGTCAAAAAACTTTTTGCTCTGGAAATCCCCAAACCAATTACCAGTCCCTGACTACAGAGCAAACCAGTGCAAAGGATGCATACAGCAGGGAGAGTGCTTGCCCCGAACTAGAGCCAACCTGGTTCGATCCTCGGCACCCGGTACAGTCTCCCAGCACCGTCAGGAATGAATGATCCCTAAACACAGAACCAGGAGCAAGTCCCAAGCACCGCAAGGTGTGACCCACCCCCCCCAAACAAAACAAAACAAAAGCCCAAAACAAAAGTAGCAAAGCTCGGGAGGGAGGGAGCAGCGGGAGTGATGGAGGGGTATCCCGCCTGCAGATGTTTGGGCAGCGGCGCAACGTGCAGGCGCTGGAGCTGGCGCACATGCTCTACTACCGCAGCACGTCCAACAACTCGGAGCTGCTCTGCGCCCTGGCCCACCGCGCGCAGGACGAGCACACCAAGGAGGCGCTGCTGGCGCACAGCTTCCTGGCACGGCGTCCGGTGGGCTTGAGCCAGGAGCCCGAAGGTAAGCCCCGCCCCGCGAGGTCCGCCCCCCGCGAGCCCCGCCCCGCGAGGCCCCGCCCACAACCACGCCCACCGACGGTGGCTCCCGCGCCTGAAACCAACTTTCCTAGTTCCCAGGCTCCATTCCCCACCCCCGTACCCTCCCCGCCCTCCCTGCTTGTGAAGCTGATTGATTTCGTGGCTCTCAGCAGACTTTTTGAACCTCTTGAACCCATCTTCCTATCTTGATGGATGTGGGCCCCCCTGGGGGTGACTTCCCTCTTCCTGATCGCTAGCTGAGAGGGGTCTTGGATCAACTGATGTTGTGGTATGCCCCCTTTTGCCCCCGCACCCTGAGCTCTCCTCATAGGTGAGTGGGCTCACTCCCCACCCACACACACACCCCAAGATCCTCTGGTCCCCTTCCTCTTGTTCCAGTTCTTTGAACACGGGTTCCCCGGTTTGTCTCACTTCCCTCCTAGGCTTCTCCCTAATATTCCTGGCTTCCCCCGCCCCTCCCCAGCCCCAGGCTGAGCGCTCATACCAGCCTTGCCCTTCCCTCCCCTGCACCTCCCATCCTCTCCGCAGAGACTTCCCGGTGGCTCCAGTCTGAAGTGGAGAATTGGCTCCTGACCCAGTCAGGTTTTGAGGTGACCTTCAACGGAACTCCGGGCTCTGGCCCACCTGCAAGCCCTGACCTCCACAACCGAGATGTACCCTCCCCCCGGGTTCCCCACGCTAGATTCACTGGCTGCCACAGTGCCCCCGGCCGCAACCGGCTGCAACCCTGGACAGAAATCCCTCTACCCAGCCCCGCCAGACCACCTGGTTGGGCATTAAGGCCCGCCTCCCCAAGATCAATCACAGTCGCTACGCTTTGCCTCGCACCAGCTTCCAAAGACAGGCAAGCCTTTACATTTATTCTTAAAGCCACCAATCAGAGGCGTCCCTTGATTGGCCCGCCTCTTCTGGCGATCAGCCAATCAAAGCTTTATCCCTTCATCCCACCCTCACCATTAATATCCAATCGTGGTTTGACTGAGGCGTGTCAGCCAATCACAACTGTTCAACGTTGCAAACCACCAGGCACCGTTGTTCAGCAGTGCCCTCCCGAGGCTATATATATCACTGTCTTTTTAACTTGCACCAGGCAAGTTGCCCATCATGTTCACCAAGGCGGAGCCCCAGCCGGCAGCCAATGAAAGCCATATAGCTCTGCTCTCTGGGCTAATTGCCAGTGACAGCTGCAGGGCACCGTCAGCTGGGGGCAGCCAGTTGTCTGCAAAGAAGTTGGCAATCAAAACTTCTAAAGGAAACCTGATCTTCCTAGGAATTTCAGGCCATCTGGTCAGCTGCTGATTAGCTTGTCCGTGCTGAAGGGGTTGGGTGCCTTGTGCCAGGAACAAAGCTGTGGACTAGAAGGAACCGGAGACCCTCCTCACTCCAAGACCCACTTCTGCTGGGGACCTCAGGTGCCTTCCCTGTCCAGGTCTCATCCTTTCTACAGAAACTACCTCGGTCTGGATCTTTCCCCACCTACGACTGGTGCAATATTTATTGGTCTCTTCATTTCTCCCCCTACCCCATCTCCAAAGGAAATAAAGCATATTTAGTAAGTCTGTGTAAGTAAGGTGCTGCGGGTCTTAGAATGAGGGACCCCCCAAAAAGGGGAGGGCAGAGCGATAGTCCAGCGGGTAGGGCATTTGCCTTGCACGCGGCCGACCGGGTTCGATCCTCGGCATCCCATATGGTCCACTGAGCACCGCCAGGAGTAATTCCTGAGTGCAGAGCCAGGAGTAACCCCTGAGCATTGCCAGGTGTGACCCAAAAGAAAGAAAAAAGAATGAGGGAATGCCCGGTCGGGCCTCCTGCGAGGAAACCTTAACCCTCAATCTGGGCTCACAGAGCACAGTAGAGTGGAAGAGGAGCTGGGAGGGGGCCTGGTTTCCCGCGAGGCACGCCTTCTGACTGGGAGGCCGGGCAGCTGTGCACAGCCGTGCAGATTGCTCGCTGCCAAAGGCACGCAGCCCAGGGAATGGATCATGGCGAATCAGCCTCCTCCACATGTGTCCAGATGTGCTGGGTAGGCTTGCTGGGAGCATGAGGGAGAGAAGGGGGTATGGTCTAGGCACTTTCCCAGTGTTTCTCCCCGTTCTCTCCCACCCAGGAGGGTGGTAGTCTAGGGAACAATAGAGGGTGCCAGTTTTGCTTTGTTCTGTAAAGAAGGCAGGTGCCTAGCCAGGCATTTTTCTTTTTTCTTTACTTTTTGCTTTTTCCGGTCACACCCAGCATTGCTCAGGGGTTACTCCTGGCTCTGCACTCAGGGGTTACTCTGGCAGTGCTCGGGGGACCATATGGGATGCCGGGGGGAGAGAACCAAGGCGACTGCATGGAAGACAAACCCCCCTGCTGTACTATCACTCGGGCCCAGCCAGGAGCTGTTTTATGAAGGGTAGTGGTGTGTGTGTGTGTGTGTGTGTGTGTGTGTGTGTGTGTGTGTGATAGCTGTTGAAATAGCTCAAAGGATACATGCACTGATGATGGAAGTTGGGGTTCGATCTCTGGGCCGGGAAGCAGCCTGAGGGAAGGAACCCCCTGAGCACTGATCTGGGTGTGGCCCCTGAACATCCCCGGTACTGCTGAAACCCCACCACCACCACACGGGGAGCTATAGGTCAGAAAAAGGAGGCTCAGAAGAGACATCATCTCCCTCCAGGTGCGGGCTGGAAATGTTTTTTTTTGTTTTGTTTTGTTTTTGCTTTTTTGGGTCACAATCAGTGATGCTCGGGGGTTACTCCAGGTTCTGCTCTCAGGAATTACTTCTAATGGTGCTCAGGGGGCCATATGGCATGCCGGGGACTGAACCTGGGTGGGTCTGGTGCAAGGTGAAGTTCTGGGAGGGAAATAGTAGTCTGAAGGGTGAGAACTGGGGAAAGAGTGATCTGGAGAGACCTTTGTCTGAGGGGAGAACCGGAAGCCTGGTTCCTGAGTTCTGCGCCTGGAAGGAAGAGGTCTTTGGGGGTGAGGTTTCCTTCCTTCCTTCCTTCCTTCCTTCCTTCCTTCCTTCCTTCCTTCCTTCCTTCCTTCCTTCCTTCCTTCCTTCCTTCCTTCCTTCCTTCCTTCCTTCCCTTCCTTCCTTCCTTCCTTCCTTCCTTCCTTCCTTCCTTCCTTCCTTCCTTCCTTCCTTCCTTCCCTTCCTTCCTTCCTTCCTTCCTTCCTTCCTTCCTTCCTTCC